>JAYEVD010000153.1:0-158360 GCA_036346405.1 Phyllostachys edulis | reverse complement strand
AAAATGCATCTCGGAAACCTCTTGTATCTTTGAACTAGTCCTAAATCGGTAGCTAGCTCACCAGAAAGCAGATGATGAAATACCATCCATTTATTCGATTTAACTAAAAAGATCTCGAGTACAAATAATAATAATAAGCTGGACCTTATGGTCAACATTTACTTAACTTACTTGCAGGCTAAAGAAACAAATAAACTCTTGCTGAACAACAAAACTTCTTCAAAGCCGAATCAACATGCCCACGGTAATCAGTGGAGAGCGCATCCTAATCATAAAACCTTCATAGTCCTCCTTCTAAAAAGAACTCTTGGGCAACTTGATATTCTTTAACTCTTGATTAAACAGCGGCATAGCGATGAGTACTTTTGAATGTACTTTCGACAAGCGATGAGGAAATGTATGCAAATAGTATTTATGCTGCGGCGACAAAGGTTAGGCGTATGGTTTTTTGCAAAATCGACATTTCGATAAATACAATAAATTGATTGAAATGTGTAGTTGAAAATAATAATAAATAATTAAACAATTTCTTTGAAACAACTAGTAAACTTCCCAACCAAACCATTGATAAGTGAATCCCCAATTCACCAATCGACACAAACCACCAAGTGAATGACCTATTCACCAAACAAAGCGTTATATTCATCAAGTGAACATCTCATCCACACTCCGACTCATTTTAAAGAAACTCTACCTCCTGGCAGAAATCCCGAGCACGTCCATAACGCATGACCGACTATTGAATAGTTTTACACTGCGAGAGGTTATGCAAACTTGACCCACAAGAGACAATCAACTTATAATGCCCGTTTAACACACTTAGAGGTGTGCGAATAAGTGATTATCACAAGGATTTTACAAAGCTCCTTCTTAACCCGTTCTACCGCTAAGGTTTCAACTTGAATGTCTTTATCCGACCAAGCAGGGCCCCTCTTACGCCTCTGTGAGAATATGTTTCTCAGATAACTCACACTATCCACAGCAGAACGAAATTAGACATTGCTAACTAGTCGGCGAGTCCGTCCTATACCAAACTTGTGGTTGTGCAGTTAAGGCCAGTTCAATGGCGCCGCGAGATTAAGTCCTTGACAAATTACTCGGTGAGACTACCACAAACCCACAACATGTTACATCCACATCCCACTATCCACCAACCACTACTTCGAAGCGAAAGCCATTTTGTTTAACTAAAACCAATGACAAACCACAGTCAGAGGCACACAAATTTTATCAAGAGTGGCTCACCACCATAATTCCATATATCATTAAGTCAAGATTAATCATTAAGACACATGTGATGATGAACCCATAAGTAACTAAAGAGAACTAAGCATCTATCGATACCCATGTTGATGATACAAATATGTCCAACTAAAATTATCTGGCTAGGGTGACAAAGTTCATGGCATTCAATTAATCAAGGGAGGCATAATGACAATAGGTAATAACTAAGCCCAAAACAATTTATATAAAGATAGCATGCAGTTATATAAAACAATATACTTTTGAAAGCATAGGTTCAATATGATCAAAGGAATATGGCTTGCCTTGGAATAAATCCTAGGATTGATCTTGATCTTAGTAGACTCCTCCTTACTCAAAGCTTCCCGAAGTATCAACGTCTAATCGTAAATAAGGCAAATAAACCAAATAAATAAAAATAGAGGCAAGACAAACTCCAAAAATTAAATAAAAATCTCATATAGATAGATCTTGAATTTAGAAGAATTTAGGAATTTGAATGGATTGAATCGGAGTTCGGATGCAAAAGATATGGGCTTTGGAAGATTGAAATCATATAAAATGATGAAAATCAACATTTATGGATTCTTGGATTTACTTTTCTAAAGGAAAAGTAAATATGAGCGTCACTTACGTCATAAGGTATTTAAACTGAAAAAAGAAATTAAGGGAAAAAGGAGTTAGTCGTGGGACCCGTTGGAAGTGGTTTGGGTGTACCATGGACGGGTTTACCGGACTTGGATCTCGGATTGGACTTGATGTACCACATGGCGACGAGGAGATGAGTAAGATGCCACATGGGCCAAAAGGGTGAGATGGGTCTTGACTTGGCTTGTGAGGTGGCAAGGAAGGAACAAGAGAAGGCTTGGAGCAGCCATGGCCGATGACAAAAGCTCGATGTCGAGGGTGATTGACAATGAGGAACTTGAGATGAAAGGCAAAACGAGTCTAGTGAGTCGAGGATGCATCTGGAGGCGATGGTTCGACAAGGGCAGCTCTAGCTCGTCGGTGTGGGCGACTTCCGGCATGGAGAGCTCCGGGTGTGGTGGTCTTGGCGAGTCAAGGTCACCGAAGAGAACTAGAGACTACTGGGACGGGGAGTTCAAGAGTTTCACGGAGAGCCTGCGGGATGGCGGAGATCGACCTCACCGTGGCGATTCAAAGATGACGAGCGGGGGAAGAACCAAAGGTACTGACATCTCGGTGGTCGAGAGAAAAAGGAGAAGGAGGGGATTGGTGAGGAAGACATGGAGCGCATTATGTCATGCAAAGAAAGGTGGAGGATCTCTCCGGTTAATAGATCGGGGTGGGCGGCGGCGATCATTTTGTCGAGCGAAGGCAAACGACAAGCGAGGCTCCTCCGGCGAGTGGAGTTAAGCACGGTGTAGCCCTCGCTATTGCGAACCCAGCCGGTGGAAGCTTCGGCGAGATGCTTGCGGCGATGAATTTTGATGATGAAGAGCTTGGCGGTTGGCTCGGTTCTTGGCGATTGCAACACGGCGAAGATGAACCGGGATTGAGAGGTTAGGGCTTGATGGAGAAAGATGGGGCGAAGAAATTGACACGTGGGAATCGGTTTATATAGCCTTTGGAGGAAGGAATCCCAGCTGAGGCCCGGCCTTGGGGCCGCGTGAAGTTCTCGGACTCAAGGAGTTTGGTTACGCAATGCTAGAAGACAAAGGGGCGTGGCGGCGGTCCCACATGCGGCGACAAAGAAAAAAGGAAGGTCGCGGATGCGGCTTGGGTTTCGACACACGCAAAGAAAAAAGGAAAGAGGCCAAGGAGATGGGCTAAGCGGCGAGTGAAAGGAGGATCGGGCTAGCGGAGGAAAACTGGGCGGCTCGGAAAAAGTTAAGTTTGAAGGCGAAGGAGTTTCGACAAGAGATTAATCTGAGATTTAATTAGTTTTTCTTTTAGAAAATATCAAAAATTCAAATAAAAAAAGAAATTAGCAAATGCGATCGGAAAAATTCTAGAAAATATAACCAAGCACCAGAATCCAAATAAAATAATTTTGATCATATTTGATGTTGATATTATTCATATTAAATTGTTTTGAACTCTAAAAATTCCAATTAAGCTTTAACTTTAGCGAGAAAAATTCAAATGGTTATTTTTTAAAAACTTTAAAATAGACCAAATTTTTGGGATGTTACGTGTTCTAAAGAGGTTTACGCTTTCCAATAAGGAAAGCGTATTCTTCTCATAATTGGCGTATTTTCTATTTTCATTTAAAAACCGATAAGTGGGGCCCACTATCATGAATGACTCGGTCCACAAGCACGAGTCGTGGACCAAAGGTCTACGTGTAGTGCATTGGTTCATGTGGTGGATTCACTGTGCTCTTAAGCCGTAGAGCCCACATGTCATAGACTCAAATAAGAAAGCATTTTGATTTAAGTTTTCTTTAAACTAATGACTTGGTCCCACATGTTAGTGACTTAGTAGGGTTTAACTAATCATTTAAAACATGGCTTTGCACTAATAGTCGGATTAGGCAAGCGATGGCAGCTCTGAGTGCTCATCACCATTGTCTTGGGTGGTGGCACTTCGTGCCCAGCGTCTCGGCGGGCGTGGTGCTTCACGAGGCCGGAGAGTGCCCAAAATAGGACCTCTATGCTATTGCAAGACTCGCTTGCGATAGCGAGGCTAGAGGTGACCTAATGCGGTGGCGTGCCAATGGTGAGTGGAGGAGCGAATCTCGGCAAAGAGCCAAAGCTCAAGCGAGCATCGCTCTCTACAATCTAATCGCACATCATAAGCATCTACATGCTACTAGGGTGATCTGAGAAGGACAGCGGAGGGGCTGAGGTGGTCGGGGATGAGCTACCGACGGGCAGTCGAGCCGCCGAGTGGGTTCGCATGGAGAAGAAGCGTGGCTGAAGGAGAGCTTTGATTAATGGTCGGAGAAGTTCAAGGAGGTCGGTGAAGCTTGAGTGCACAAAATCGTTTGAGGTGTAGTGGATCTCAAGCGAGGCTTGAGGCGGCAGTTCCGATTGGAGGTGAGGAAGAAGGGTCAATCTGGGAGATCTTGTGGATCAAAGGCTAAATTGAGTGAGGGATTGCTTCTAGGTGATCTGGAGCGATATGGCGTGAATGAATTTCTTGTCACAGTTGCTCTTTGAGTTGCTTCTTCAATTGACCAATTCGTTAGATGCCATTCGATAGAATTAAGCTTAGATATATGTAGGAGCCCCCTGGTTATTTGATGTGATGGTGGCCCGATCTTCCGAAAGGTCTTGATAAGTCGATTGTGGAGAACTTCGGCGTTGATGATCCAAAGGCTCCGACCAAAACAGATCGAACCCTACTGCAATCACTACACCTTTGCTCAGATGGTTATCAACCGTGCGAGCAGCGGTTGACCTGCCAAAAGGCTATCTCCTGCAAGCGAATCGAGAACACAAGCAAGAGAGTAGAAGATGCAATCTTTAATTATATTATGAATAAATCTTTAAGCTCATAAAGTTGGGGTTTCTCAACCGAACAAGCAGCGAAACTGCTATGCAGAATAATCCTTAAGAAAAACCCAAAAAAACTAAAGGGGTGTGGCCTCCTTATATAGGGAGGGGGCCATACATGGAAAAAAGAACAAGCAGGGTGGTACTAAAGGTCGCGGGTACTGTTCACGTGAACAGTAACCACGCCCAGTGGTCCGTCGGGTGGGCCAAGTTCAATATGATTACAAAGCCGGTTTGGCCTAAACAAGTGATATGACGCCTTCTTTTAATTATTGCGATCAGTCCAGAAGGAATTTGGAGGTGAGGCCAGATCCGTTGGAAAGAGGACGAAATCAGCTTTCCATCAAGTACTCGTGGACCTCCAACGGACGCCGTATGTGAAAGTTATGGGCGTTTGAAGGCAGTGCTGTCGGACTGATTCCGAACTGATCGACCAAAATGTATCCGGCTTGAACTCTGATTGTCACATGCGGTAGCACCATGGCATGTAAACATAGTACCATGGCATGTAGGCGTAGCACCATGGCATGTAGGCGTAGCACGATCAATTGGGTAATATGGTGTTGCGATGGCGAAAGTCCTATTGGAGAGGATGTTGTTGAAGTAGAGGATGCACGGTCTGGCGAGTCGAAGCGATGGTTGCATCCGTAGGGTCGGGTGTCCTCATCATTATTTCCATAAGACCGAGACCCGCTCGAACTTAAGGAGATAACTCGAGCTTCAAGTTAGGCTCGAACTTAAGGAGATAACTCGAGCTTCAAGTTAATGGATTCTAAATTAACTCCATCTAAATGAGAGTTCTTTGTTGAAACTAGAGCCACGATAATCATGCATCTTGCTCCTCTGCAAGCACTACATGATTATCGGTTCTCTAAACAATCAAGGACCACACTTAATGAGTTAAAATGGAATCCATAAGCGTAAGCATGAGATCACGTTGGCTCCTAAGATCAGTGACCAACATGCCCCAAACTCACCTATAGCATTGATCACATCCATACAACATTCAAACATTCAAAGATCAAAAGACTTACAACATAATAGTTCAAGTTTAACTATTACAAGTGGCTCGATCGGCCAAAATTTAAAAGAGAACAATAGTAGCAGCGAAGCAAAATTAATAAACCAAAGTCGGCATGGCATGCCCATAACCCATCGACAACCGGTGGGAGTTAAATAATAGCACTACTCGTCGGTTAGTCGCCTAAACCAACACCAATGAGCTCATCGGGCTCACAGTCTTCCTCACCTGAAATTACAAGAGCCGGATTGAGTACAAAGTTGTACTCGCAAGTCTTACACAAATAAAAATTAGTTATGCATAGAGGTTGTTCCAAAGGATAGCTCATATTGGCTTACACTACACCATGGCACAATATTAAGGGCAATGCAAGCAGGAAACGACTTTTCGACGAATTTATCTCTTAGGAATGTGTATTCGGCACTTATTACTGCCGATAAGAAATCTTTGCAAGGAAGATATTTCGGCGAATATGTATTCGGCGATTAAAGTGCCCTAGATAAGTTAGTTTTCCCTAGCGATTAGAGTTTCCCGGCGATTAGAGTTTCCCGTGATTAGATTTTTCGGCGATTGGAGTTTTCGGCGATTAACATGCGTCGATTGTATGTTTCTTAGGCACTTAGCATGCCCTCGATTGTATGTTTTGCGTGATTAACATGCCCTCGATTGTATGTTTTCGCGCGATTAAGTACCCTAGATAAGTTTGTTTTCCCCAATTAGACTTATTCGGCGATTAAGCGCCTAGATTGTGTATTGTCCCCGCCAAAATAGGCGCCTATATACATATAAAATACCAATATAATTTGCACCATTCAACGAATTTAGAAAACATACATTTTTCTCGATCTTACCACTTAGAAAATATCACATCAACAATCAAAATGCAATTGCAACACATAGATGAAATTCAAATGACATAAAATACATAAACACGAAATATGATATTTTGATAAGCAACATTACATGTGCGATTACACCATACACATGCAATTTCTGAGTCGAGCATTCTATTATAGCCACGATCTCATTGGCATATAGAAAATATCCATACAAAAAAAGTCGACAATACTAGTCTATCCTTCGCACATGTAAATTCTCGAGCCCTTCTATCATAATACTAGTCTATCCTTGGTATTTACAAAACATCTACATAAAAGAAGTCGACAATAAAATCATCATGCTATCACCGTTTGCAAAATAAGGGCGATCACTCTATCGACAAATAAGAACCTCATCGACCCTTATGTTTTGTACACGAAAAAGAAATTCGAAAGTCAATAACCGAAACCACATATCCCTCGTTTGCGGCACAAACAATGTAAAACACATGTTGTGTGGTTCACATGAAAAAATTGAAGAAACGTCCCCTTGATTTGTTAAACCATACGGCATTGTTGGTGCTTAAGCACGGCTACAATGTAAAACTCGATCGAGAATAGGTTAGTTTTGAAACAGATAATTATCGTTTGCAAATATTTGAAACCACATGTTGGTCCTAACACATTAGACATATATACAACTTAACATTGATAGTTGTGGACTTGTGGTTGTCTTTTGTTCAAACCATTAGAAAAGTTGCTATACTGCGTGGGTGCATATCGCATTTTCCTTATATCTGCTTTATGTAGTTTGCGAGATATTCACATTTTCAAACTACGCATTTTTCTTGGTTCCTTTTTTCTTGGTAGATATTATTATTAGTAGTCATAGCTTTATTATTAATTCATTTAAGTCTCAGAATCTCATTCAATAATATGCTTTTATTTTTCATTGTACATCATTTGTCATGCCCAGTTTGTGAAGTTGCGGAAATAAGCTAGTGTTGTACTCTTTTAATTTGAAATTGCAACAATATGCTCATTACCACGACAACAAAACTAGCTCTTGTGGTCTGATGCAACTCTCGTGGTAAAGAGAATGTAGGAACTTTGATATCTGACTACAAATGAATGTGTGCGGTCTGACACATGACTACCACATAAACTCCATTTCAAATAACAATTTGTTTTACAATTAGAGATATCATAGCTAAAGTTTAAAGCGCTTAGCTATTTGATTCTTTGAAATTACCTCGTGTTAAATCGACTTGTTGTAATGGCCCCACTGACTTCCGATCTTCTTTTATCTGCAGATTTAAATAAATGCAAGTACATTACTTGAGGAAACAAATTGAAGGTGGATACAATAGATGGATGCTTACATCTTGATGTGGCCCGCAATAGATCTCCCATAAGCATCGACCATGACGCTCATATCCCCATAAGGACGAAGGCGGTTGAGCGATCCTTTTAGCACATAATTAACGACAACTTCCCAACATTCAACACCCAAAAGAGTACCACCCATCTTTGTCCTCCGATCCGTTGATATAACAATAGCCTTTACCTTGGGGATATCATGTGGTCCAATAACAGTACAAGACAACTTCTTTTCCACTCTGAAACATGTCATCATTGAATGTGTCAATTCAAGTCTATTCAAATAAATTGCAAAATGGTAAAGAGCAAACCAACAAATAGTGATATATGTGAAATCTTACTCCTCCATTTCCTTTTTGTGAAGAAACTCCGCCTATTCAATGTCTACAAGTGCCAAATGAGAAAACATTACATTAGATATGAGCTGCGGTATGACAATGGTGAAGAATCTATTTTGTTACGGCGGTATGTACCTCCTCATACAACATATTTTTCTGTGACATTAGACTCCACCTCAACATTGTCACCTTCGACATCTTGATCCTATAGGCCAATAAAAATAAAAGTGGAAACATACATCATTCTTCTATACCAAGTAATTAATTACAAAAATTGTATTGTACTATACCTCATGTATAGGTGAATTTGATGCATATCGTGGGTGATATGTGCATGTCGTCCCACAATGGAATTAGCAAGTAACAATTCCTTCATCTCAGCCACTTGTTGACTAAGGCGTCAATTTTTCTATCACTATCTGCTTGCATTGTTTCAATACACCCTAGTAGGAATTCTTTGTCTAATTCAGCTTGTCCATGCCCTTCAACGACCATTTGGAGCTTGGTTGATCTATACTTAAGCTTTCGAGGCATCTCCAAATCTCACAGGTTGGTCCCTTACCTCTGAGAATGAACATACCCATTCCTACTCAGGACCAAAGGCAGCGTGTGAGGAGGTCACCTTGCTTTATGGTTTTCTCTGTCCACTCAGGATGATCGTGCTTGCGTCCTCAAGTGCTTTACGCAAATATGAGCAGAGCTAATTCATATGAATTATCAACTACAAGCGATGAACGAGTTTTGATTGCTTTCAGCTAGATGCATAATCATCATGCAATGAAAATGTCACAATAATGTGCAAGTGATATAAAATGTCACAATAATGTGCAAGAAATAATCATCATGCATTTGGAACTAACGGTTTTAAGTACTTACAATTTTATGTGTTGCTTCTTGTGAAGGTAAGCCATTTTTATGAGTGTGTGTTTTAATAAACAACTCATCTCTCTGAGCACCACACCATTATCCTTGTCTTGCATGGAAACCGATAGAAAATACATCATCAATCAAAAATAGCATACAACATAGGTTTTATTTGAGATATTATATAAGAAAGGAACTTATATACCATTTCATGTCCAACACGAGCATAACTCTTCTTGCCACTTGTATGCGGCCGGACATCTTTACACGATTAGCTTTTCCTCGTCACTCTGAGCCTATAACAATGGAAGCGGTAAATAAAAAAAAGAAATACCAATATAACAAGTAGTATTTTTTTTTATGTTTGGCTACTTTATTATGGACTTCTCAATGTTTGATAAGCCAATTCCAATCATTTTGATTAACTCTTTTATCACAGAGCAAAAAGTTCCTTATCGGTCTTTGTGCACACGTTTCCCATCAAGATTCATCTTCTCTGTTTTCCAACGAGAAGTCGACATTCGGACCAATCGCCTTTTCATCTGCTTCCAAAATAATCATAATCATTCTTGCATGCATGAATACTAACATATCCGAGTGCAAAGCATTTAACCATTTTCTTAGCTTCATTAAAGTTCTTAGGAGCGTTGAGCCCTCGGAAAAGCTTCTTTAAGAAGTTGTAGTAGCATGTCAAAACTTCTATCACTCCAACCTCCAAGAAATTTAGTGTGGAATGTCGACAACAAAGCGTAGCTTTGAGAAGCTTTGCACCTGGATAGAGCTCTTGATTAGCATCACCTACTAAATGGTAAAAATCTTCAACACCTTCACATGGATCCTCCTCAAAACTATCCTTATTTTGACCCAAATCCCCCATTCCATCTAACCCATGCGCTACATCACGAAGCATATCAAACATCTCATCACCTTCCTCAACATCGTCCTCTACTTGAACCTCAGCATACACATTTTGCTGTGCAGAACATGATGATGCCTCTCCATGAAAAATCCATCTATTATACCCTTTTAAAAACCCATCACATATTAAATGCACACGGACAACGCTAGCTTCTTTCCAGCAACTATTCACACATTTCCTACAAGGGCATAATATTGTGTTTGCTTTTGATGATTGGGCAAAAGCATACTTCACAAATTCTTCGACCCTTGTACATATTGAGCGATGTGCCTACAATTAATTACTTGTTGTAGAGAATGGGCGTGAGGCAATGCTAGAAAATAAATTTATATTGTAAGCTTATGTTGTACCTAGGTAGATCCATCCATCTCTTATCCATAGCTGCTATGTAATATCAAATTTCAAAAGTTACCTAAATTGCACAAACTATAAGAATACTCAGTCAGTAAATATGTAGTCCTTGTGTGCAAGTTCTAGTTTTTTATGATTTATGATTTGTGAAGCTCACAAGCTTAGAAGTTGAACAAGAACAACCATACATACATACGATAGATTCTCATAACATGACAAATATGGGCATTTGACATAAAATTACGTCAACCAATGATCCAACACCATCTTGACCTTTTCTTTTGCCAATGAGGAAGCAAGTTGTATTGCTCTAGTGCATGTGACCTAAAGTACAAAAAACTTCACAGCTTTAATTATATAATACTCTCTTTGTAGTGGCCTATTATTTTAGAAAAATTAAGCGATTACTTACAGCTTCTTGATGGTTTCGTGTCATGCGCCGTTATACGAACAATTAATCCACACATGCATCCAGTTGGTATAGCAGTATGTAAAATATGTCAATAATTAGAAAATTATATGCATGTTTGATCTAGAGAACTAGCTATTAAAAATGAAGCAATTAGAGGAACCTCACAAGTGTTATCAAATTTCAAAAGTTACCTAAATTTCACAAACTATAAGAATACTCGATCAGTAAATATCTGAGTCCTTGTGTGCAAGTTCTAGTTTTTCTAACTTGTGATTTGTGAAGCTCATAAGCTTAGAAGTTGAACAAGAACAACCATACATACATATAATGATTCTCATAACATGACAAATATCGGTATTTGACCTAAAATTACGTCAACCAACGATCCAACACCACAACTGTAACATAGCTCAGAACATAACAAATATGGGCATTTGACCTAAAATTACGTCAACCAACGATCCAACACCACAACTGTAACATAGCACACACATAGCACCAGGATCTCGGTAGCATTATCGAAGCATCACAAAGCTTAGAAGCACAATAGCATAATTGGACTAAGAATACTCGGTCGGTAAATATCTGATCCTTGTGTACAAGTTCTAGTTTTTTATGACTTGTGATTTGTGAAGCTCGCAAGCTTACAAGCTGAATAAGAACAACCATACATCCATACGACAGATTCTCATAACATGACAAATATGGGCATTTGACCTAAAATTACGTCAACCAACAATCCAACACCATACATACATATTTCTTTATTCTTCTTTGCTAGTACTCCATAAAGTTCAATTGCGTCCATGCATCTTGACCTTTTCTTTTGCCAAGGAGGAAGCAAGCTATATTGCTCTAGTGCACGTGACCTAAAGTACAAAAACTTCACAGCTTTAATTATATAATACTTTCATTGTAGTGGCCTATTATTTTTAGAAAAATTAAAAGCGATTACTTACAGCTTCTTGATGGTTCCGTGTCATATTAGCCGTTTACGAACAATTAATCCACACATGCATCCAGTTGGTATAGCGTTATGTAAAATATGCCAATCATTAGAGAATTATATGCATGTTTGATCTAGAGAACTAGCTATTAAAATGAAGCAATTAGAGGAACCTCACAAGTGTTATCAAATTTCAAAAGTTACCTAAATTTCACAAACTATATGACTCTAAAATTACAAATATGGGCATTTCACCTAAAATTACGTCAACCAACAATCCAACACCATACATACATATTCTAAATAAGGACTAATAACTCATCACTCTTGCAGATTATCCATGATTGATGACGGGTTTTATGGATGAACTATTATCAATTTCGATTCTTTGCGAGATCAAGTGCAGATCTAATAGTCGATTGCGGCCTTGCAGATATCACTGAAAGAATCGATTAATAGCCCAGTAATAGAAACCATACTACAAGAATCTGATTACAAACTAAAACAGGAAGTGCAAAGAACGAGAGCGACTCGGCGCATCTGAGCAAAATTTGCAGAGCAAGCTGCTAAAACAAAGCCGATCCTGGCAGCATCGGCTCAACAAAGCGCAAACAGAGAACTACTAGCAACCACAGCGATTATCAAGCCAACAACGGTCGAGATCAACAAAATGGCATCAATCGACAACCACCAAACGACCTTTTGAAGCTGAAATTGTACCATTGAAATTGTTGTGCATTTTGATGACTCTTCACCTCGGTGCAAACCGCTGATTACAAACATAGCATTCAACATAGCATTCACCCATCATCCAACATAGCATTCAACATAGCATTCACCCACATCAACATAGCATTCAAGACAAGTCAAGATTATGGCTAACACACCTCACCTCGGTGCAAACCGCATGACAACCAGACATCAACATAGCATTCTGACAACCCACCATCCTATTCACCTTTCATGAGCAACCGAATCC
This sequence comes from Phyllostachys edulis, assembly GCA_036346405.1. Classification (NCBI taxonomy): domain Eukaryota; kingdom Viridiplantae; phylum Streptophyta; class Magnoliopsida; order Poales; family Poaceae; genus Phyllostachys; species Phyllostachys edulis. The sequence continues at coordinate 145,629 of JAYEVD010000153.1, read as the reverse complement.
AAATCAAAAGTGAATCAAGTCAAAACCGTAAAACCAACAAAAGGAAAGGAAATAGGGATGAAATCCGATAATAGCTTGAGGAGTGAGCAGGCATTGGAGGCCGTGAGGCGGACCTAGGGAGGCCGATCGTGGGCGATTAAACTCACCGTGTGAGGAGGCCTTGAGGGAGGAGGTGATCCGAGGAGGAGGTCTTGAGGAGGGTGGCCGGGAGGGAGGCCCAGGGGAGGCGGGAGTGGCGTGGGAATGGGGGCGGGAGGAGGGAGGAGGGTGTGGCCAGGAGGAGGGCCCGGAGGGTGGGCGGGGGGAGGGCGTGGGGAGGGTGGCGGGGAGGGTGTGGAAGGGTGGGAGGCGGGGAGGAGGAGGGCGAGGGAGGGCGTGTGAGGAGGAGCAATGGCGGCAGGGAGGTGTGGCCAGGGAGAGGGGTGGCGGAGAGCCAGTGGCGGGAGCAGAGGAGGAGAAAAGTCTTGGCCTTTCGGGTGGTGTTTTGGGCCGCGAGGATTGAGTGGGGAAGCCGGATCGGAAGAGATAAGGTAGAGAGAGAGAGAGGAAGGGCTGCGTTTTAGTTTCTTAGCTTCTCGTTTTCGTTCGCTAGCGCCTCGTTCGTCGTTTGGCTCTAGGGTTTTCGATCGTATTGTGTTTTTATTTGCTTGGCGAATACCTCTTTATATGGCTTTTGCTCTAATTTTGTCCGGTAGATATGAGGTCATGGGTTCAATAATTTACGTGATTATTTTTTCACCTCCCAAACTTTTTCGGCGATTATGTTGACCTAGTTTACTTTTCTAGAGCGGATATGTTGTAGCTAAAATAAAAATATTCCGGCGGATAAGTTGCTCTACATAATAGTTATTCTTGGCGAGATAATAAGACCGTAATATTTTCAACATTCTTTGGCACATAATTTGCCTCTCACCCAATTTTTCGTGATTATGGCCCTTATCTTGTGCCATGGTGTAGTGTTAGTTTTTGCGAAAAACGTAATAATTTTAACAACCTACACATACTAGTTTTCAATTGCCATTTTGTAAACAGATTTGAAGTAGAAGTAAAGAATGTAAATAAGTGATAAATTGAATAACAAAAGAATCAAACAAACATCAAAGTGGCTGCCCACTTTGATACAACAAATGCATGAACATCCCATTCATGTAGAATACCAACAACATCCACATTTTAAATACCGGAGTCTAACAATAGTAACTCCCGAACTCAGCGGTTGTCCATAACCATGGACACGGCTATTTGAATAGATTTATCTCTGCGGAGGTGTACTACTTTACCCACATGACTCGATTAGCTTGTAAGCCTTGAAAATAGCATACTTCCTTAGGTATCTTGGCCGGAAGAGATCGAGATCTGATCGTTTTTAGCAAGAAGACCCTATTGAGCTAAGTCCCCCATGTGAGATGGATCCTTTCCTAGTACAAGCATCTGATAGCACTTGCTAGGGGCTCACAAGTTGTATTGGAAATCTGAGGCGCAATATACATAAAGAAAAATGGTGCATCTCTTGCACTCTATAGAAAAATTACATCGGCTCCTAAGGAACATAGGATTTCCACGGTCACTATGTCCTCACACCACCATGAGACTTAACACAATAAAACCTTCCCCTACTTAACACGTGCAGTACCCATATCCCATGTGTGGTAGCACAGTGTACTTTAATCAGCAGCGTTACAAAGTTAGGTCCTTAATGGTCAGAACAAGACATCCACATACCCAAATCTCGTACACGAAGGCACCATCACTTACCAACACTTGTCCAGACCCCAAAAATCATTTAAAATGACAAACTTTAATTTAGAAAGCATATCACGAATATCTGGATCAAAAAGAGTATAAGAAGGTGTATGTTTCCCAAAATTGTCGGGTTAATCCCGACAATCAAACTACCGTTCTAGACTTGCATGGCTAAGCAAACTCGAACAATATATTTCACACATCCTAACTTAAGCACGTGGTACTGGAATAATTCAAGGATAACCTCATGATGTAGGATATAGCTAACTACTCATCACAAAAATAGCGACATAGCAAAATAAGCATGCAAGCAATTATCATTGCACTAACTTAACAAAATTGGGATCAAATATGATGCAAAAGAAAGTTTAAATGATGCTTGCCTTTCTAGTAGCTCACTTGCTCACTCTCGATGGCGTATGAGTCCATATCAATTTCTTGAATCTAGAGAAATAACGATATCGATAAACCAGAAACACTTCAAAAATCAAATTGCTCAAAAATGCATGAGTTTTCTACAGTGACTAGTGCATGATTTTAGATGAAAACAGGTGAAAGATTTATTCAAATTGGAGTTAGTGTGTGAAAGTTATGACTATTTGAAAATCAGATTTCAATATGTTCAAGTTCAAGTAATTTAATTATTTGGCCAAAATTTGCGAACAGTAGGGGATACAAGGATTATATAGATAAATAGGGAATATTTTATAACTCCAAAACATTTGTGTTTAACTCATTTGGAGTTATGAAGGATTAGTTATGTAATTTCCAAGTTATGACCTTTTCTATTGTAAAGATAATAGGTTTATGGATCATTCTCCAAAATATAAATTTTTGCTAAAGAGAAATGTTTGAAACCAATTTCATAATAAAGTTCATTAAGAATGAAAATTATCATATTGAGTTTCATCCATTTTGGAGCCGAGGAGAATTAGTTATGTATTTTTGAAGTTATTCAAATTTCTAGTGTGTCAATAATACGTTTTGGATTTTATAACGCATTTACTCCTTTTCTCACCGAGGGCTGCGCTAGCCTCAGTCTCAGATAGTGGGGCCTGTACAGCACCGTTTCTCAAATCGTTTACCGATTCAAATGTGTGCTGACAAGTGGGCCCGCCGCGTTAGTGATTCCTTTGCGGCCTAGCTTGAGTGGCGTTCGGACCATGGTTGTGAGCCATTAGATTAAGATCAACGATCCACAATCATGGTGTGTTGGACGGTCGAATAGCCTAATTGATCTGATCATCTATTTACGCATCGAGCGGTCCAGATTAAGTGGCGCGTTCAAGCGATCTGAATGACCCAATTGATCTGGGCGATCACTTTTAAATCGGACGCTCCACAAAGGTTCTAGTAGGGTTTGGGCTAGCCACGAGAAAAGAGCACGCAGGGCTTAAGTGGCTTTGGTCCACAAGTCATACGGTTGCTAAACAAATCCATGACTAAGCGTATTTTTGACCAAGATCTCGCAATTAAAGCTAATCATCACCAATAAATCGTGATGATGCGCTATAAGATTGTTAGGCGTTCAGACAAAATGGCCGTGATGATGATCGGAGCCTCACCGGCGTTCAGACGCGGCGGTGTGATCAAAAGAGTATGAATGAGTTCGCAATAAGCTTGCGCACCTAAAGGAAGTGGTGGCGGCGGTTGGGATGGCCAAAAAGCAGCTGACTAGCCGCGATGAGCAACGATGACCTAAGGCTTAACATGCATGCGAGGAGTGCAGTGGTGTATTGAGCAAAATAATGAATGAGTGAGCTCTTGGTGCACTCTAAGGAGCTTACCGATGGGTTGAAGTGGCGAAGAAGCTCGAGAGTGATTGACCATGGTAATGGCGGTGGTGGCGGTGTGGCTCACGAGAAGGAGTGCATACAGGCACAACCAACGACAACAAAAAAGGTGAGAAAGTTTGAAGGTGACTAGAAGATGGTGACATTGCATGCAATCGGAAATGGCTTACGATTGACAAAAGATGATGAATAGGGTTCTTGGCGCCAAAGAGAAACACCAAATTCACTAGCTCTGTGAAACAAGCGAGCAATAAGTTGAGGGAACACTTTGTTAGACCCTAAGGCACAATGTGACATGGAAGAGATGGAAGGATCTCACGGATCGAAGGTGACTAAAGAGGTTGCTTATGCAGCGCTCTGAAAGTTCCAAAGGCACGATTGTGCCCGTGAGCTTCAAACAAAAACAAGAGGCGTGCATTAGCACAAGCGGAAATGGCAAGGAGAATAGAAGCTAAAGGATCTCTCGATAAGGTCTTACGAAAGATGAGCTTGAGCAAGCCTCCCTCCCCTCGATCAGCAGGAGAAGTGAGGGAAATTGATGGACATGGAGAGGTTTTAACTTGGAAGAAGACGGAAATGTAGGCGGTGTTACAGGAGGAGCTCGAGGTGGTCGAGAGGCGGTGGCTCACAGGCGGTGGCGGCATGTAGCGAGGTCTCGCGCGGCGCGTGGCACTCACGCTCTGAGCATGGCAACCTTGTTGGAGAAAGCGCCTCAAACAAGTGGGTCGAGCGATCGAGGCACAAATGAGGAGGCTCGGGTCGAGTCACGGCCGTTGCGTTAAGTGGTTTTGATCGGCACCGTTTGATCGCGAATGAACAACAGATTGGATGGCCCGTTCGGTGTCCGATCGGACAAATCACAAAGGCCACATGATCCCAATTGGTGGCTCAGATTAGTTGGGCGTTGGATTGTCCGAATGGTCGACCGCGTTTGCATCATTCGATGACAAATGGGCGGCGAGATTAGATGGGCGTTCGGATTTATTGAACAACCGTGATTTGGACCGTTGAATTTTCATCGAGACAACTTCGTGCGATGGGTTTAATTAAGCGCGATTAGGAGGTTGGGTCAGCCAAATGGCTTGGGTCGGGTTCAAGTCTAAAAAACGATGCAGCGTTTGAGTTTAGGGTTTGGTGAGTTTTAAAACAAACCGAGCCCTACTTTGACTAGTCCTCTAAAAATAGGAATATTTTTCTAAAATCCTAAAATAAATCACGGATGTTCTGAGAAGGTATAGAGTCCCTAAAAATTACTAAACCTCACTACTCATTAAAATATTTTATACAAAATAAATCCACAACCGAAATAGATTGATGGATTGAGTTTGAATTTTCTAGGGTTTGAAAACAATCCCAAAAATTTGGGAAAAAGTATCTTAATTCAAAATAATTATTATAGTATTTGTATAAATTATCTCTAGAGGAGCTTTAGTAGCATTGGTGGCAGTTTTGTTCTTGAGTTTACTTCTTTAAGTGTAGGTTCAAGACTTGCACAAGATTTCCCAAGTGCAATATCCAATGAAATGCTTGAAAACAACGATGCATGCTCATGAGATGCATACTAATTATTATTAATAAACTTGGGGATGTGACAATATAGGTGATGTCCAGGGTATCTAATCAATGACAAATTCCATGTCTCGATCCGGCGGCATTCCTGGCAGCTCATCTGGAAACACGTCGGGATATTCGCATACCACGGGTACTTGACTAAGCTATGAAATTGAGACAGAGTTCGGCCTCAACCTATAGCACATGTTGCACAAGCGCGATAGGTGGCGGCATGTGGTCGAACCCGGATGATCTGGGGGCCTCCCGTTAGCGATGGCCCTAGCATACATAATGAGCCATGGCGTCGATGGTGTTCTTGAAGTGGCTGTTGGTGAACAACACCCAACCAAACAGCCACAACAAGTAGGCCTTGAGGTGGCGAGACACTTGTTGGTCGTCATGGCGGGGTCCATCCGCTCGACACATATACAAGGAAAAAGATAGTAAGACCGTAGTATGGAAAGGAGGCGCGGCGCTCCCAATGGGAACGTCGTCGAACATGTGCCGGAGCTGCGACAACCACGCAAGGCGGGCCATGCATTGGTGCCTCACGAGAAGACATAGTACACGGCATGACTCTGGTGAAGGACTCCTTCAAACTGGCGAGAAGGTCGCCACGCCCGGTCGGTGGAGACTCTGCGGAAGGCATCACCTCCGCGATAGGGAGGCCATAGCGGCGAGACATCTGCGGTAAGAGCCATCTCCCGAATGGGAGATGGAAAGTGTGAATCTCTGGCGCCCTTGGTCCACAAGAGCTATCGGCGAGGCGGTCGAATGGGAAGCGTCGTGACCGCTTTGGTCGGCATGGGCGTCTTCGTCGTCGTCGACAACGAGTCTTTGCCAGCTCGTCCTCGTCCATGGCACGCACCATCGGGCGAGAGGTAGTAGGCCGGGCGCCGAGCCTCTGAAGCAATAAAAGGTCGTCTGAAAAGGTATGTATGGCGAGAAGATAGTGTTGATGTATGCTAACACATGCATCTGTCTAGCGTGGGTCTATCCTCTAGGCCACCCAAGGTGTCGCGTCACGAATCCGCCCAATCTGATTACATCGATTGCGCTCGCGAGATGTGGGACACGACACGGCGCCGCGATGTAGGTGGTCGATCGCGCTCCTCAAGAGGCGAAACTCTAGTCGGATCCACGAGGGTCATGAGCCATACACCGCAAAACAATTCAAGTAAGCAAATACACACAAATAAAACATCGGATGTAAAGCAGGAGTAAATTTAACTTGTAAACAAACAAACAAAAATAGTACTAGGCTACCAGGACAGTACTTTGAAAAGTAATGAACAAGGGATATTACTACAGCACTTACATAAACATCATGTGCAACATACGATACATGTGCTCTGGCGATCGTACATCAAATGAAAATTGGGTAGTAGCATAACGGTTATATAAACAATACGAAGTACAAATAACAATGTACACTAATTTGCAATTTTGGTCCCACTTTGCACACTCGAAAAAGTGGTACCTCAAACCATGCCGGTGCCTACACCTCAGCTGGTGCCTTGCATCGTCTGGCTGTGTGGCCCTCTTGGCCGTAGTGTCTACCCAACGCCTCGGCTTGCGCTTATCCATATCATTGGTATCTGATGACTCTGCTGGCGACCCTTGCCACCCTTGACATGTCAACATCTAGAATCTAGGTCCTATTTGCAATATCCAAGGTGGCGAAGTTACCTGGAACCTGAACCCCTAAGCTCACTAGTCCACACCTACACCACCCTCTCCTTGAAGAAGTACAGGACACAAAGTTGAAGGGTCCATGTGCACAATCCGCATCTTGGCGAGGACATGAGAGCATGGCTTGTGTAAGAAATTCAGCTTGTTGCACATATAGCTAGGTTCGTTCACATGATCTCCAAGGCATACCTCGTGGGTGATAAGAGAACGGCGATCAAAACAATGCTCCATATTTCCCATCACGCATACCAGGTAATGCGGCATCGCCCTTCTCTGTCCTCACTGCATGTATGCACGTAATCTTGACGATGTGAGACCACAGGTATTTAGCTTGTAATGCTTAGTCTTCCAATTGACCCTAGCATCACAAACAAAACATCCCGTGCCTCGGGAAAATGTGTACCTCCCAGAATTACTGTACACACACCCTTTTACAAAATCATGCATCAATTCCACACAAACATAGAACCGAAGCAAGAACTTAAATAAACAAAAGACATTCATAATAGAGTTATTACAGCAAGGGCCAAGCGCCACAAACACAAGATAAAGAGCTAAATAACAGCGGAAGCAAAAGCCATAAGATGGCAACAACAAAAACCATACTGGTTTGCCTTTAGCCCACAAGGCAACCGACCGGGCCACCAACCTAGTCGTCAAAGTCGAAGTCCGTCTCACGATAGTCGATCCCTTGGGGATCAACCTCCTCTGCAACAATTAAGCAATGCAAATGAGTACAAAAATGTACTCGCAAGACTTACAAGTAAAAGCCTATACATAGCTACATGCAAGCTTTAATCAAAGGAGAAGGCTGTAGGTTTATTTTCAACATAAAGCAAGTTTCATTTGCAATAATGTAATACAACTAAAGCAATTTTGCAATCTATTTTAATGTTCAAATAACAGCGGTAACAATAGATAAAAGACAACAACAACACGGAAGTGACTAACCCAATAGCCACCATGACAATAGCATGAATTACCCATTCATACCACCCACATCAAATTTTAATTAAAGGTTATAGTCTAACTCTCGAAAGACCTCCCCAAGCGTGTCCATAACCTAGGACAAGGCTATTGAATAGTTTGAACCACGGAGGGTGTACCAATGTACCCACACATCGAATAGTCTTTTTTGCCACAAGATTAAGCACACTACCTTTGGTATGCACTGCACGCTAAGTCCTCTGAGACATTTCCAATGGATTGTGCTAATTAAAATTCGCGCGTGTGGGGGTTATCACCTAGTGAACTGCCGCTACGGGCTCCCACTAAGGACCCATACAAAGAGTAGGATGCACTTGGCCCAGCCTAAGCAACTGCGGGTGCTCCCCTCCTTTCCCAACAACAAATATTTTTCTTTACAACAACCACCAACGACTCATTAATTAACACCCTCAAAGTACTTAGTCAAGAGAGATCTCATATCCCCTCGTGTGGTTAGCATAAAATTGCTTGGTTTAGTGTAACAAGATGTTAGGTCCTTGTTGACTTAGGCACCATACCATTCACACCAACAGATCACACCATCAACCATTGTGCCCAAGTCTAAAACAGTTTTATTTTTAGTTTTGACTTTACAAATTAACAAACCATCAAGTGCTGGACATAATGGAATAATAATAAGATTTGTGTGATCAAGATCATCGACTAAGTTGATGACCGCCCAATTCTACCGATAGCTAAGCATGACTAAGCAACATCAACATGTAAACTACTAAGTGACAAGAGCTCATCCAGTGAACTCTAATCACAACAAGATAATCCTAGGCTCAGTAGTAGAGGATAAACATTTACCTACAGATTATGCATCTAGAGGATCAACTAATCGATTGATAGTTTAACAACAAAATAGAGCAATGCATACATACACTTTGTAAACAAGATATATAGACTTTGAAATTAATGGGATTAATATGATCAAACTACTTGCCTTGTTGGTAGCTTTCTTGCTGCAGAGGATCGCTTTTGAACTCAACGAACTTGTCGGCACCTAACGAAAGAACGAAAAGAACCGATAAGAACGAAGAACACCGAAAAGACTCAAAAACCAACTTTAGCGAAAAGCTAAAAAAAATTTACAGCAGGAAGAGCATGATTTTTAACGAATTTAGCAATAAGAACCAATTGATTTGGATTCTCAATGCTAAAGTTATGGCCAAAACAAGTTTGGTTTGTTGGAAAAAATTTGAAAAATTCATCTCACGTCTTGTTCATCCGAAATTAAATCTTTAGCATAAATTTCCAGAGAGGTGTTGCACCTAAAATTTTATAGTAAACAAAGCACCTTATGAGATGAACGACACAAATTGATTCACCTTATTTGGAGCTAGGATGCATTTTCTATGATTTTTCAAAGACATGAAAAAGAGCACAAAACAAATGCAACCACAAAAACATAAGAGCAGAAGCATGCCTAAAACTTATTCTACAAATAAGCTTACTAATAGAGGAAACCAACAAAGTTGATTTCACTCAAAAAGGATCTACAGATAAATACTTATGCATTTTTCAAGTTAAATGATTTTTTAATGCACAAATAAAGCCTAAGCAAAATTAAATCTACTATTTTTTTTTTCTAGAGCAGAACCAAGCTTACAACCATTTTTATATTAAAGCTTAGATAAAACCAAAACTAACAAAATTTGAATCAACGAAAAGGAATTAAAATGAATTAGTTATGCAATTTTGAAGTTTAACACAATTTTCAGTTTACAAATAAAAGCTTACCGGAATTTATTAAAAACTAACATAACCGGAAAAACATGGACCGTTGATATTGAATCGCACGGCCCAAGCGAACTAACCGATCGAACACCGCAGTAGCTAATCGAGCCAACCGTTGGATTAGATCTAACGCCCCTGCAGTGAGGCGTCGGACGGTCGAACGTCCAAGCGAATGTGGACCGTCGATCTAAAGATGGATGGCTCAGATCAAGGTAATGCTCGGACGGTCGAGCGTTCCAGCGAATCGACCCACAGATCTAAAGCGGACGGCCAAAGCTACGGGGAGTTAGAGGTCAAAGTCCCATAGATCTCGTTGTAGATCTCAAAATGGGCGGTGAGGTTCGGTGGTCGAGCGTTCCTGGCGATCTAGATCGTTGGATCTAGATCGGACGATGGAGGTTCGATGGTCCGACGTTCACGCGCGATCGGGACCGTAGATCAAGAGATGAGCGGCCGCGTCGATTTGAAAACCCAAAGGTCAAAGTCTCAACAGATCTGGCCGTTGATCAAGATCGAGCGGTCTAGAAATTTGAGCTAAGCGTTCGCGTCGCTTACTACGAGGATTAAATCATGAGCCCACCCGACAATGGCGACATAGGAGGCGCACTTAGATGACAGCCATTAATTACTAACCAATTATTAACAGCGATTAACAATGATTAGCCTAATTAATGAACAAAATCTTTGTCTTAAGTGACAACGACCTTGTGCTACTCATCAGACAAAAAGGCCGAGGGCAAAGAAGGGCTCACCGCCCGTTGACGAGGACCTGTTGGCGTAAACCAAAAGCTGAAATGAGTCATAATAGCCACATGCACACACTTGGTGGAGGTGGCGACCACGGAAGGAGGACCACACCGTGACTAGCCGGAGATGGGCAGCGGTGCCATGCACGCCAAGCGATGAAAAGCAAAAGGAGCTCCACAGCGGTTCAAGGTAGCAGGTGCCACAGCTTCTAGGGGCTACCAGGGAACTACCTCAGCACAGGAGAGGTCCAGAGGTGGCCGGAGAAGCTCCGGCGACGATGAAGCTTGCCGGCGCAGGGGAAGATGATGTGGAGAAGCAAGCCTGAGCAAAAAGAGTAGGACCGCATCATCGGGATAGCTTCAATATGGCTCAAGGATGGTCCCAGAGCAAGTAATTGAAAAGCTGAGGTACTTACCGGCGCTGAGGAAGAAAGGGGTGAACACGGCCGAGGAGATCCAAAACTCAAATTTAGGTAGCTCCTGTGGAAGCAAACCCAAATCGAGTTAGGGGAAAAGACCACAGAGATTAGAGGCGCAAGGCGGTGCAAAAAAGATTTGAAGAAGGACCCTTTGGGCGATGGCGACCAAAAGCTCCAAGGTCCAACAATGGTGGTTAGGGGGCTTCTGGTGTTTTGAGCTCAACAAGCAGAGAGGATGCTAGGTTAAGCAAGACTGGGAGTTGAAAGGAACACCAGGAGGAGCTCAATGGCTTTTTATAGCCGGAGGGCAAAGGGTCTAGCAAAGGCAAGCTCAAGGGTGAGCTCGGTCTATGCCCCTCGCCATGGGCCAGTGAGTAGGTGGTCTGTGAGAGGAGGAAGGCTTTGAGGCGAAAGTTGCCGAGCATTAAATGCTAGCAACAAAGAGCCGCTTGAAGGACTCAAGGAAGTGACAATGCACTGAAAAGCCTCTCCCATCTTGGCAGCAATGGCGCGGGCGTGAGGAAGGGGAAGAACATTGTCGGTGTTTTAGAACCGAACTTACGTAAAGATTGTTTGATTCGGGGGGTCTCCTAGAATAGAATCATGCGAGAGAGATTGACACGGAATTTTTATACTGGTTCGGGCCTTCTCAGAGAGAATAACAACCCTACTCTGTGTGTGTATGGTATTGAGTGTATACTGAACAATCAGGGGAAAAACTAAGACTATTACAGATAGTGCTTGTATTCCTGATGGCTCGATCCTTCCTCCTCTCCTTTCTCTAGTTGCCGCCTTTTATAGTACGTGAAGGAGCGGCAGTTACTCCAGGTAAAGCGGCGCCTCATGACCTCCTATGCAGAGCATGTTGGTAGTAATTACCGGTGTATTAATTCCTCCACGTCGCTCAACAGCTATATACCAGAGATAATGGGGTATTACGTGCCATTATTCTGTAGAATAACAGCGTATGATGACTGTTTGAATCCCTTAATCAATAAGACCCACTTGTCTGCAGGTTCATTTGATTATAAGGTGGTCGTGGCTGACCTAGTCGTAGAGGAATCTACGACTATGAGGTAGTCGTAGCAAGACTTACGACTATGGGATAGTCGTAGCATAACTTACGACTATGGGGGTGGTCGTAGAAGAACTTACGACCATCCATTTGGTTCTTCCTTCATAACATTAAGGGGTACACTCAGGGTTCACATGACGTCATATTTACCTATAATAAAAATTATAGATAAAAGGTAAAATGAGGATTATTATATCCTCGTCATCTAGCCCCCACTTCAAGTGAAAGCAACTTACTTGGTAAAGGGTTCTAGATGGTCTTACGATCATGAGAGGATCGTGAAAATAATCGAAGGAAAAACTCTTGATTGTATACTACTTTGACCGAAATGTGCTTGGTCAAGAAAATTGCTTACGACTATCAAGTGGTCGTAAAAGCATTTCTACGATCACAAGGTGGTCGTAGTATAGTGATCGGAAGAAGAACTTTCCGATTATCATTTCCTTTGGTTGAAAAGATCTAACCAAGGAAGTAATTTAAGCTTGAGATGTAGCATAAACCTGAATTTCTCGAGCGGACACATTTGGGAATCTCAAAGCGATGCAGATTAGCTTTGTCTGTTGAAGCGGTTCAAGGCAGTGGCGACCCTTGGAATATCACGCCTCCGGCTCAAGGTACGCGATTATATATACTCACCGAGGGTAAAACCTAAGATCTTACTTTTCCCCCAAATTGCTCTGTTGTTCCTCAAGCTCTTGCCTTCTCCGCCGTAGAGTCATTCTTGCCTTCTCATTGCCACTCCAATTGTGCCCTCTTTTTCGACCCAAAATTTCTGTTTCGAGAGATGGCGGGAAAGTTTCGATTGGGAAGAGTCGGAGATGGATCTTGGCGAAGATTCAAGCCCTAGTTGTCACGGAAGATTCGAGAAGACTCTTGTGAAATGGCTTCCAATTTGGGCACATTGGCCGTCGAGGGAGAATGGGCAAATTCCATCTTCGGGCTTATTGTGAGTGTGGCCTTCGAACGCTGCTCACCCCTTTCTCACCGTTGTGCTCGAGCATTTTGGGGTGGAGTTAGTGAACCTTGGTCCTAACTCTATCACCATCTTGGCGTTTTTATATTTGTCGAGGCGTGCACAGGAATTCCATGGACCTTGAGCTTTTCAATATTTCTATGGAATGTCTCGGCAAGCGGGATTCTTTGAAGTTGTGGTCTAAAACTCCACGACGGAAGTCGAGGAGTATATTCAGAGTTTCACCCGGTCTTCGTGGCGGGATGGAGGAAGAGGTGGTTTCTTTGGAAAGTCACCTCGAGAAGACGACCTCTCTTTAGTGGGAAAGGTCATTTGAAAAGCAATCTTCATGGGATTCGACTCACGAAGATATCGGTAGGATTGCCCTTATGTTCAAGCTATCAAGGACTTGAAGAAGGAAGGGTGACGGATGGCATGTGGTGAAAGATTTCATCACACCCGAATTAGTCCTTTGAAGAAACGAGCATCCCTATGTGGAGATACTGGGGCTATGAGACAACCGGGGACTACAACGAGGGTAAGTGAATTTTCGACTTAGCTCTCGGTTTGGTCTTTCTGCAAAGTTGTTTAAAAGATGCCTTTATCTGTTTGAGCAGATCTTTCACCGCGGAGATTGGCGTTAGAGTCAAACTTCGTTTGTGAAGTCTCCGCCACTTAGTGTGGCGGTTCCTAAATCCTTGCGGTCGTATCCGAGAGGAAAGGATGGTTAGCCTAAAGGTAATCGATAGTTGATTTTATCTTTAAGACTTTATAGTCGAGAAAGAACTTACGACTAGAGAAATGTTGTAGAAAAACTTACAACTTAGTCGTGACCGTAGGAAATCTTACTGATCGAGGAAAGGTCGTAGAAAAACTTACGACTTGATCTTTGGTCGTAGAAAATCTTACGACCGATTAGTAATTCTTCTCTTCTGTTTTGCTTTACGAAAGTAGGCATGGAAAATCGTCGGGATGATGAAGAAGTCATCTTGATAACCATCGGTGCGCAGGGTTGACAAAGGACAAAGGCTCGGCTCCTTCGTCCAAGAGACGTCGACTTTTAAGGGGTGACGACAAAGGAGGCGAGCTCGAGTTCTAGTCCTTCGACGGATCCTCTGCAAAGCTTGTGGCGGACATAGCATAGCTGAAGCCGAGGCTAAAATAAACTGAAGTGGAGGAGGTCAAGTAGTGAACCTCTAAAGCGCAAACCTCGCAAGGCCAAGGTACCCTTCTATTATGACAAAAAATCTTTCGCAGCTTCGCCACTCCAGGTTTTGTTAAGCACTTGGAAAAGGAGAACTGGAAGGATTTTATGTCTTTGTGAAGGATAATACCGCTCGATGAGAGCCTATGGTGATGACAATCTTGCTCTTGGAGTGGTCGAGGCCGATCTCGGCCATCGAGAAAGTCGAGACCGAGAGATGGTCCTGTTCAAAATCCACGACCGGGCGTGGTCGTGGCTAAGCCCATTCTTCAACTCGAACTTGACCGAAGTGGTCGTGAGAAGAAGAAATCTTCCGTTGGGAAAGTGACTCCCAAATTCTGTTTAGGTCCAAGGTGCAGAGGTATGTGAAATATACTAAAGTGTAAGAACAGAATTTACCTTTTCCTTTTCACAACTGAATTGCTTTCCTTTTCTTTTTTTTAGCTTCTTCTCCTTGACCCAGAATGCTTCCGTTGAGAAGCCTATTGCTACCTCTCCATTCTTGGAGAGACAACAAGGAAGTGGTCGAGGATCATCCTCGGCCTGTGGTAGAGGAAGTCGTGGCGCTGAAGTGAATACGACAACCAATGAGGTACTGTTGTACCCGATGAGGTAGCGGCTACAACCTCTGAAAGCAGCGGTGACCACGAGAGATGGTCGTGGAGACTCCAAGAACAAGCTGCGACCATTGAGATGGTCGTAAGCTCCAACAACAGCTTCGACTCATGGCGGTCGCTCGACCACCGAGATGGTCGTGGATAGAACAGAGGCATTGCGAAGCCTCTGGTCAAGATGGTGGCGATTACGTCCACCGTGCGGAAAGGAGATCGTTGCGAGCGTTCCTCCGTACCCAAAGAGAAACTGAGATTCTGAGAATCGGAAGAAGAAGAGTATTTCAACCTGCTACGACTTCTTTGGGCTGCTTCCATCGTAGGGTCTTCGCTTTCGGATCTCGCGATCGAGTCCCCATCCCAACGATATTCCCAATAGAGGATACCTTTGATAATGAGCGTCTTGAGAAGGTTTGGTGGGACCAAGTCACGAGGGTAGACAAGTTTGAAGATCCGGAGCTGGTTTACTCGATGTTTGCTCGATCAACCATGAATGTAAGTACTTAATCGTACTTATATATACAGTATAATCTTCTCTTGTTTCTCCTTGTCTTTTCATCTTGCGAGAAAGCCATAGAGCAAATCATTTGTTGTCGGTGAATATCATCGACAACTTCTAGAGTCTATGACGAGAAAAGAGAACTCGCAAGCGGCGAGAGAGGTGGTAAGTCACGCTATTCATAGTCACCTTGGATTTGACTACTTATATAGTGCTTACGGATTTGTCATGGAAAAACTCACGACTAGGTAATGGTCGTAAAAGACTTATGACCAAAGGCTTTGTCGTAGAAGAACTTCGACTAGGTCAATGGTTGTAGAAGAACTTACAATCGATTGACCCATGCTCATATCCTTTGTTATCCTTTGCGGGTTAAGCGGTGGCTTAAGACATTAGCCGACTCGCTCGATTATGAAAAAGAGGAGTCGAAAAAGTTTAGGGAAGAGGTATTAGACCTCCGGAAAAAGCTTAAAGAAGCTAACTCTGCAACCATGAAGTCGCAGGAAAAATTAAACAGTAAGTGTTGAACTTAAGACTGCTTATATCTTTGATCTTTACCTAACTCTTGCTTCTTTTCGTAAAAAAGAAGAGACGAAAAAAGCTCGAGAATGAAGTTAGAGAAAACTTGATTATTCACGAGCTTACTCGTATGTCCAAAAATAAAGATCAAAACCTTGAGGCGTTAGAACTTCGAATATCAAGTAAGTAATTCTTTACTGCAATCCTTCTGAGTTATTTCCCTTTTCTCACTTCCACTTCCTTTCTAGCAATGGACGTTAAATTGAGAGAACTTGAGACTGAAATCGCGGATAAAGCCGTGATTTATAACCAGACCGTCCTTATTGCAAAGAAGAATGTAGAGGATATTGTATCATGGGAGAAAAAGTATGCTGAGACCGTTGCTTCCCATAATGAAGAGGTCAAGAAGTTGGATTCTCAACTAGTGGGTAAGAAATTCTTTTACCCGTGATTATTTTTGTTTTCTTTTTCCTCTAGGAGTTTATTTTTGTTTGACCAATCTTATTTCTTGAGCAAGTGGTGAAAACAAAAAGCTCATGAGCTTCGACTTGTACCCAACAGAGATGGAAGCAATGAAGATTAAACTTCAAGGAAACATCACGCTCTGAACAATGTGCTTGGTGAGCTACATAGTGAGGAAAGACTCCTCAAGATGATACAATAGCTGCTCACACAAGTACCATTGGGGATCAAGTCAAGATTTTGCAAGATCTGGTGACCACTCAAGGCCAACCAAGTTTGAATCGATAAAGGAGGCGGTCGAAATTGCGATAAGTTATGCATTAGCAAAACTTAAAGCTCATGACCCCAACCTTAATGTGCAACCACTCGAAGTCGACTTCAACTGCTCTGAAGCAGAAGGAAGACGTCGATGGAGGAGATGCAATCAGGTTAGTAGGAAAGTTTTAGAGGAGATCTGAGTTGGGCTCTCCTCTTGAGTAGTCTGTAATGAACTTGTGAAAAAGCAGTCTTTGTTGATGTAATCCATCTTGTTCTCGCAAATCATCTTGTCGAGTAGTTAGTAACTCAAAAGATAATTAACGAATTTAAAGACTAAGAAATGAAGTCAAATGTAATGACTTTATCCTAGCCCCGAACTATTTGCTTAGTTTATGAAAACTAAGTAAATAGTTTTGTCTCTACAAATCATCTTGTCGAGTAGTTAGTAACTCAAAAGATAATTAACGAAATAAAGACTAAGAATTGAAATCAAATTATCCTAGCCCCTCGACTATTTCTTTGAGTTTGTTTAGACAAACTAAGTAAATAGTCTGTAAAGGGTTTACAAAACAGAGAGGTTTGTTTAACTTGTAGTTTTGGGTCTCAATTGTCATGCAATTTGTCGAAAGGGTGGTAACGAGTTGACACTAGGAAGTTCCTTCTAGTGGGCGTGACCACGTCTTGAGAGAGGAGAGGCTTCGACTAGGTAATGTTAACATCTCCGACTAGTTTAATCAAATCGAGAACGGCAACTTGAGTTAAGCAAGCGTCTAGAGGACTTTAAAATATTTACTCGTCCTTCTCCGGTGGACTCGATAAGTCATCTCCGGTAGCAAGAGTAGGAAGCGAACAAAGCTAGGAAGCTCCTTCGATTAGGCGTGGACCACGTCAGAGAGGAGAGGCTTCGACTAGATGTGTCTCTTCCTCCCACCAGTTGAGATGAAACGAGTACACCCAAAGCGGTTAAGCAAATCTGAGAAAGTGCGCTCTTCTTAGAGTATTTTTCAAATTAACTGAAGAAATAAACTAAGGTGAAAAGAGTTGGCCTTCAAAAATATTTCGACTAAATAAAACCCGAGTTCTTTGTGTTGGCCATAAAAGCGAGTAACGAGTCGACACTAGGAAACTCCTTCTAGTGGGCAGGACCACATGCAGAGAGGAGAGGCTTCGACTAGGTGATGTTATCGCCTTCTGACCAGTGTAAAGAAAACTGGGTGTTTAAAACATAGTCGAAAAATAATGAAAGCACTACTCAAAAGTAAGACAATAGAGATAGAAAAAACCTGATTCTTTATTGTCCGAATGGCTGGTTACACATAGAACTTGCGTAACTGGTCAATGTTCCAAGAATTGAGAGAACTCGCCGTCTTCCATTGCCAATCGTCTCAGACCTAGACGAGTAACCCGACCACTTGTGTAAGGACCTTCCCACTTGGGAGAAAGTTTGTTCGATTAGACTTGGATTGGCAAAGCCTCAATACCAAGTCACCTCTGACAAAGTGCGAGGTTGAACCTTCGATCGTAGTATCTTTGCGCAGGCTTGTTGGTAGATTGCCGAACTAATTAGGGCTGGTTTCTCCTTTCTTCAAGTAGATTAATATCATCTGCTCGAATTTGTTCTGGTTGGAGTCCGTGAATGTTTCGACTGTGTTGACCGTATCTTTAGTTAGGAGGAAGCATAGCTTCAAAGAAAGACTAAAAAGAAAGGTGTTTCTCCAGTGTCTGACCGGTAGTTGTCTGAATCGCCCATATCTGAGGGTAATTCTTGTACCCAAGCCCCGAGCGTTTGATGAGTGGTCGAAGACTCGAGTTTTAATTCCTCTCATTATTTGGCCGTTTGCGTTCGACGCCCCATTACTCGGGGATGGGCCATGAAGCATAACATAACTTGGTACCCAACTCGTCGCAAAATTCCTGAAATTTTGCTTTCAAAATTGCTTACCATTATCTGTAATTATTCGACTTGGTACTCCAAATCGAGTAATTACGCATCTCATCATAAACCGCTTTCTTTGCTTCGTTGTTATCGATCCACAGTTTCGCTTCAATCCATTTTGTGAACGTATCAATAGCCACAAAAGGAACTCAAACCTCCCGGAGCTTTAGGAAGCGGTCCCGGGATATCAAGACCCCAGGTTGCAAAAGGCCAAGATAGAGGTATTGTTTGTAATGCCCGAAATTTGGTTGGTGTATTTGCTCGCTTTGAAGCCGCATCGGACACACTTTTAACCAACTCTTTAGCATCGTATAGGTCATTGGCGGTAAAACCTTGTCGAAAAGCCTTGCCGACCAACGCGTTTTGTAGGAAGCATGATTTCCACAAATGCCACCATGTATGTCGTGAAGGAGTGTTAATCCTTCGCTCTGCGGAATGCATCGCATGAGCACCCCTTGAGTACCTCATTTATAGAGAACTCCTTCGACCAAAGTATACATTTTGGCTTTTCGGGATAAGCGATCTGCCTCGAGATCGTCTTCGGGTACAGAACCCTTCTGAAGATAATCATAGATGGGCGCCATCCATGTATCCTCGTATTCTAGAGAGGCTGTCTCAATAGGAGGTGTCTCTGGCTCTTCGACCAGAGAAGGCTTCTGGAGTTGTTCCAAGAAGACTCCTTTTGGTACTTCAGATCTGGAAGAAGCTATTCGAGCAAGCTGGTCTGCGAGGAAATTATCCTTTCGAGGGATGAATTGTGCCTCGAAACCTAAAAAATGCTTTTCTAGCTTACGTACTTCCGATAAGTACCGAGACATTGTCGGGTTAGAGCACTGGTACTCTTTACCGACTTGATTCACGACTAGTTGAGAGTCTCCTCTCACGAGTAGTCGGCGAATCGAGAGCGCTTTCGCTGCTCGTATACCAGCTAGCAAACCTTCGTATTCTGCCACATTATTAGTGGCCTGAAAGTTTAATTGTATGGCATACTTTAAGGTCTCTCCGGTAGGAGATACCAGACCACCCGACCCAGAGCCACTTAAAGTGGCGACCGTCAAAGTACATCGATCCATCGGTCGTGGGAATCGTCTTGGGGATCTGAGCAGTTCGAGATTTGTCCATTCGGCGACAAAGTCTGCCAAGATCTGGGATTTAACGGCCGTTCGGGACACGAAATGGATGTCGAACTCCCCAAGTTTGACTGACCATTTTGCCATGTGTCCCGCTGTTTCCCTATTCTGGAGGATCGCTCCTAAGGGAAACTCGGGCGACCTGACTAGTTTGTGCGCCTGAAAATAATGTCGTAGTTTCCTCGAAGACATGAGGAGGGCATACAGAAGCTTTTGGACCTGAGGGTAACGCTCCTTAGGTCCGTGTAAAACTTCACTTACGTAGTAAACTGGTCGTTGTACATTTTCACGTTCTACAACGATCTTCTCGCTTGTTGATCGCCTGTGGCGTGGCGCTAGGTAAACCAAGAGCGTTTCTTCCGCCTCGGAGAGACCGAATAGGAGCACTAAATAAGGTACCTCTTGACATCCTCAAAGGCGGCGTTGCCTCATTCGACCACTCAAAACTTTCGTGTCTCCTTAGAAGTTTAAAGAAAGGTAGTCCCTTTTCTCCCGATCGTGCGATGAAACGACTTAGAGCCGCCATGCACCCAAAGTGAGTTTACGGACTTCTTTCCGTGTAGTTGGAGGGCATTTGTAAAATGGCTTTTATCTTTTGGGATTAAGCTTCAATTCCTCGTATAGATACTAGGAATCCAAGCAATTTCAAGAGATTCCAAACACACACTTCTCGGGATTAAGTTTTAGCGATGTTTTACGAGATTGTCGAATGTTTCTTGTAGGTCGGTAATATGATTAAGTTTCTTGATGCTTTTGACAACTAAGTCATCAACATAGGCTTCTAGATTTCGGCCTAATTGAGATGAAAAAGTTACTGCATCAAGCGTTGAAAAGAAGCTACCGCATTTTTTAGACCAAATGGCATTTTGACATAGCAAAATATACCAAATGGTGTAATAAATGCGGTCTTTTCTTCATCGTCTAGACACATATTAACTGGTGATATCCGAATATGCATCTAAAAACTTAACATTTCACAACCCGCAGAGAGTCAACCAACCGATCGATACGAGGTAAAGAAAAATCGTCTTTTGGACAAGCTTTATTAAGATTAGTAAAGTCTACGCACATACACCACTTGCCGTTTGACTTTCTAACCATTACAGGGTTAGCCAACCATTCTGGATGGTTGACCTCTCTTATAAAGCCTGCTTTAAGTAGCTTATCAATTCGATTTAATAGCATCTCGTCGATTAGGGCAAATCTCCGCAATTTTTGTTTTACGGTACTTTGTCGGTAGTAAGGCTAGCATGTGCTCGATCACCTCCTGGGGACTCGGGCATGTCGGATGCTTGCCACGCGAATACATCTGCGTTAGCTCGGAGGAAGGTGATGAGGCGTCTTCCTATTTGGGGTCGGAAGTATCCCGATCGAGCGATCTTGAGGGCTCCCTGCGTCGGAGGAACCTCTTTGACTTTGTCGTTCGGCTTTGGTGCAGCTTTGAGGCCGACTTGCTAGTCGAAGGTGACTTTCTTCTCGAGTTGGTATTTGTCCTACCATCTCAAGGGATCGACGGATCGCGGTATCGCCATCTTCTTGTCACAATGGATTGTAATTACTCCTTTGGGACTGGCATCTTAATACATTGATATCCATAATGAGTAGCCATTAGGAATTTTGCCAAAGTTGGTCGTCCGAGTATGGCGTTATATCTCAGATCGAAATCGACCACATCAAAGGAGATTTTCTCGTCACGAAATTACTTGGTGAACCAAATGTTAAAGGAAGAAAACTTGACCAATTGGTTTGGTCAAGATCCCAGACAATCCATGGAAAGAGTATCGTCGGTCTTACTTTGGTCTGGTACTTGCATGTCATCGGGGCACTCGTAAATAAAATATTTAACGAGCTTCCACCATCAACCAAAACTTCGATTGACCCGACAATTGTTGATGGTGGGTTCGACCACGATTGGTATCGACTGTCGAGTCGAAGGATCGGCGATCACTCTTCTCGAAAGAAATGGTGACTTCCACCACTTGATAATTTATTGACGAGAGGAGGATCTATGGAGTTTACCTCGCGTTCGTGACCTTTGAGTTTGTCGCTTTGATTCATATGCCGATGATCCCGTAGATGTGTTCAATGGTGTGTTGCGGATCTGAACGGCATCTCCTCTTCGTCATCGAAGATTTATGACCACTTGTTTGACCTACCCGCCGAGGGTGGGAAGTGGTCCTTCTTGCTGTAGTAGTCTTCAAGCTTTAGTTGGAAGACGGCGATTCTGAAAGGTCATGCCCTTCCTTTTTATGGAATGGACACCACCTAGGCTTATCATTTTTCCGATCGGTAGCTTACCTTTGCCTCTGTCGGAGTGTGGCTTGGATGTGCGTGGCTCTTTATCATTCACAGCCAATACCTCCTTGGAACCGCCGGGTTTTTGACCCTTCATCTTATTCTTGGACTTTTTTGCTTTCTTATCCTTCTTCTTACCAACTTCGCCGGGCTCTCGAGATGGATTGGCTTCATGATCGATTGTGTTGTTCCACTCGACCGCCTCAGAGGCAGTAGCATATCGATCGGCCATTTCAAAGAGTTCAGCGACAAAAGTAGGAGGATTTAAAGCAATATCCTCTGTTATCCTTCTACTACGGACTCCCTGCTTGAAAGCCACGATGATGATGAATCGAAACTTCCGAATTGAGTTCTGAACTGATCAAGCGCTTGATGAACTGGCGCAATGTCTCGTTGTCGCTCTGTCTCATCGGTGCAAGTCGTCCTCCTTTCGTAGGCGATTGTATGTGCCTTGAAATTTGCGATAGAAGATCGCAGAGATGTTGCCAAGAATAGATCGACTCGAGTGGTTGGTTTAGTAACCACGATCGGCGGATCCTTCGAGCACGCTTGGAAGGTAATTTGCCATCACATGCTCTCCTCCTCCTCTGCTTTCGAGCAAATTGTTGTGTAAATTTGAAGGAATTCGATGGGATTTTGGGAACCATCAAACTTCTCCATGTTCCTTTGGTCGAAAACGAGGAGGCGGTGAGCGGCTCGGAGATCGGCGAGAATGCCCGACATCGAAGAATGACTTCTTGACGCCTCCTTTGCGTAAAAGAAGGGTTGATATCATCGGTGGTCGTACTCGGCGATACCCGATGTGAGTTGACCCGACTGTAATAGGTCTCGGTCCTCTGAGGGAATACTCCTCGTAGTTTATCTCTTATTGCGATTTCCATGTCGGAGTGGTGAGCGATCACCTTCCGAGGAGCTTTTGATCATCGGTCATTTGGAAGACATTTCTTGAGTAGGAGATCGACCACGACTTGTTTGTTGCTTGCCGATTTCTCTGGCGGTGATATGTTGGATTGATCGGTAGTCGAAGAAGTCGTATGGGTGCGACTATTTGAATGATGTCGACGAGGAGCTTCGGCTTTTTTCATTGTACTCGAAGCCTTTGTGCGATCTCTTGTGAAGAGGTCGAGCTTTAGCGTTCGGGCTAGCTCTTGAGTTGGATTCTCGAGCAAATCATTGATGTCTTTGGAGCTCTCGAGCTTCCTCGATTGATATTGAATACGCCCGAGCAAATTCTTCTCGAGCTTCAATCTTCTTCCTTGAATTGCCTCAAGATTTTCCATGTTAGACTCTTGAGATTGCCTCAATGAAGCGAGAATGTCGAGGATTTCCTGGCGTTCATGAAGGCGTTAGTCGTGTCACGCCATGGTGGTGTCTCGCCATTGCCACGAGGGGCGATGTGTGACCTTCGGGAAGGGTCTCCATCTCGGTCTCTAGAAGAGTGATCTTGATCTCGAGGCAAGGGCGAAGACCTCCGTTGATGATTCTCACTTGCGCTCGAGGCCTCTCCGCTTGAGGAGTCGTCGAGAGACACCATCTGGCGACTTGGAGTAATCCCCTCCAAGTAGGGGAAGTCCGGGTTATAACCGTCTCCGTCGGCAGGTGTGACCTGCGGAGAGATGGTCGAATTTGCAGGAAAAGCATGCTTGATCCCGCTCTCTCTGGCGTTATCCAGAGAGAGAGAATCACCAGATGCCGGTGAAGTCCTAGAATTGTGGCTTCTAGAGCTTGCCTCACCAAGTCGGACCGCCTTAGGGGAACTTGGACGCCGAGGAAAAACTCTCGTCGTGTCGTGAGTCCACACAGGTGTGGTCTGGTCGATTGACCCTTGCCCCTTGAGAGGGTAGATTCCTCTCTTGGACGTACTGTTGTGGGGGATAAGGATCCCTCCTCAACTCCACCGGCGACATTGTCTCCTGGATCTGTGGGAAGATCCCCGGAGGCAGCAATGCCATAGGATGAGTCATCACTTGGTTCGTAACCGAATCCGACATCCATGTCGACGTCTGCGTAATCTGCCAGGTCAAACCAGTTCTCCTCGTTCCATTCTCCTGCCATGAGTGCATGAGATTTGGAAAACAGAGAAAATGTTCGACAAGAAATTACCGGAAGATCCCCACGGTCGGCGCCAACTGTCGGTGTTTTAGAACCGAACTTACGTAAAGATTGTTTGATTCGGGGGGTCTCCTAGAATAGAATCATGCAGAGAGATTGACACGGAATTTTTATACTGAGTTCGGCCTTCTCCGAGAGAATAACAACCCTACTCCCGTGTGTGTATGGTATTGAGTGTATCTTGAACAATCGGGGAAAAACTAAGACTATTACAGATAGTGCTTGTATTCTGATGGCTCGATCCTTCCTCCTCTCCTTTCTCTAGTTGCCGCTTTTATAGTGCGTGAAGGAGCGGCGCTTACTCGAAAAGCGGCGCCTCATTACCTCTATGAATGAGCGCATGTTGGTAGTAATTACCGGTGTATTAATTCCTCCACGTCGCTCAACATGACTATATACCGTAGATAATGGGGTATTACGTGCCATTATTACGTAGAATAACAACAGATGATGATGTTTGAATCCCTTAATCAATAAGACCCACTTGTCTGCAGTGTTCATTTGATTATAAGGTGGTCGTATTGACCTAGTCGTAGAAGAATGTACGACTATGAGGTAGTCGTAGCAAGACTTACGACTATGGGATAGTCGTAGCATAACTTACGACTATGGGGGTGGTTGTAGAAGAACTTACGACCATCCATTTGGTTCTTCCTTCATAACATTAAGGGGTACACTCAGGGTTCACATGACGTCATATTTACCTATAATAAAAATTATAGATAAAAGGTAAAATGAGGATTATTATATCCTCGTCAAACATATTCAAGTGGGCCCCACTAATCAACAAAAGAGACTCAAAGTGGCTCGGGTCTGAAGTGAGCGAATGGGTTAAGCCTAACCCAAAAGACACAGCCCCAAACCACTCACGGTAGGATCGGAAATGGAGGGCTAGGATTGAACGTGAAGTTTGGAGGGCTCCAACGCTCCCACACAATCTTGGCGGTCCGATCAAGAATGAACGGTGGAGATCGAACGAGACAATCGGAAAATCCGAACGACACACGCAATCTGGAGCGTCCGATGGGCACAGCGAATGAGGGCGGTACGATCCAGATCCAACGGTTGAGATCCAACGCGCATTTGAAAGGGCTCGGGGCTAAGCGCACGCGGTTGGGTTCAACCAGGAAACGTTGTTGGGCTCGGGTCTGACCTAGACCGAACAGAGACTTTGACTTAGGGTTTGAAACAAGCTGAAAACTTGGAAGAATATTTAGAGGTAGCAAACTAACTCCAAAAATTATGAAATTTGGACTGGAGGTTCCTAGCTCTAGGATAAACCGTGTGTAAATTTTCCAGAGGTTTTTATGCAGAGCATTTTTCTCCAGAAATTTCTCAAGGTTTGTTCTAGGGTTTGACCAAGAGTCAAACTGGTTTGACTAGCCTCCAAAAATTACCAAATATTTTCTAAAAATTATGAAATTTTTCAGAGGAGTCACACAGCATCCCTAGAACCAAGGAAAAATATTTCCAGGGGTTGAACACAAGATTCTCAACAAGAAGATCATGACTTTAGTCAATTGGAGATTTTGGTTTTTGATTTCCACAATTCCTTTACAAGAATTACAGAAAAGTTCAAAAACTTCAAGATGCAAGAAAAGTTTTAATTTCTTCTCATTTTCTTACATTTAAAACACAAACCCAGATTTGGGATGTTACAAGCAGTACGGTGTTTGAGAGTTGGTGGCATGAAGTGTGGCATTTGCATGCCTTTCCCTGAAATACCCGATTGTGCTATACAGAACACCTTCTACGATGGTGATGAGGAGCTGAGAATGAAGGCCCCTAAGAACCCAGTTGTACACCTCTGCAAGGTTAGTGGTCATTATGTCGTACCTTGCCCCGTCCGTTTCATGCAGTAGAGACCACTTGTCCAATGGCTTGGCCTCGATCCAGTGGGAGAAGCACTTGATGTTCCTCGAAGTCCTCCTCCTCGAACCAGCAGGTTTAGACTCTAGTCCCTGGTTCCTCTCGTCCACATGTTTCCTGCTGTGCTCATCCAACAGCGCCCATAAAGCGTCAAATTTGCGCTGCTGGTTCTGCATAGCCAGCCTCTTATATAGCTTCACTAATGGTTGCTTCGGGAACTTCTTGAAGAAGTTGGCCCCCAAGTGGCGAATGCACCATCTACTCCTCATATTCGTCCAAGGGAACGGCTCCTCGGGGTCCTATTGTAGTTTTTTTATGGCCTTCAACATCCCAGCGTGGTGATCATGGATCACGCACACACAGGATGAGCTCCAACAACTCCCACCCTCACATGTCGAAGGAACCACAACCAGCTGTCATAATTCTCACCTTCGACGAATGCGATTGGCCAACGACAGAATTTGATTGTTCCCGTCAACGCCAATGGCCGTAAGGATCTTCCCCTTGTATTTCTCGGTCAAAAAGGTCCCGTCAACTGAGATCACGGGCAGCATATGCCTAAAAGCCTTGATGTAGGCACCGAAGGCTACGAAGGCCCTATGCAATATCGCAAAACCTCATGGATTTTTATATGGCTTGTCCTTCACAGCAGTGTAAGTGCTTGGGTTTCTCTCCTGCAACACCCCAAGCATACGAGGAAGGTTGTTGTATGCTGCCTCAAAAGACCCAAACCGTCTTTCCAAATCCTTCTGCTTCGCACGCCACGCCTTCACATAGCTGATCTTGTATTTGAATTTCTTCTCAATAGCCACCATAATGTGCTTGGCCTCCATATCCTTCTTCTCCACTATCTCTCCATACATCAAATTGGCTATGAAGGTCGATGTTAGGTTACGATGCCTTGACAAAACACTGCTGAGCACGCAGGAGTGCGGCTCCACCTTCGAGACAATCCAGTGAGTCTCATACTTCGGTCTATGTGCGTGCACTCGCCAAGGATAACCGACCTACTCTCACTTGACGGTGTACTGCTCCTAGCTAGATTTGACGACCCGAAACATCCGCTGCATGGACATAGCCCACAGCTTAATGGCATCCTGCAAGGATGTCTTATTAGCAAACATTGAGTGCAACCGAACCTCCTTGGCATGGCACTCCCACGGTGATTCGTGCTCGTCACGCGTAGCTACACCCTCAGCGTCAAATCTGTTCCATTCCTAGGAGATGGGAGCTCCATCCTCATCAAAACTGTCCTCGTCATCCTCCTGTACAGCTTCCTCTTCAACCAAGGCCATCCGGTCATTGCTATTCATTTGACGCAATATGTACTCCCTATGCCCTCCTTCATCAGCCTGTCCTGTAGGTTCACCATGCGGTGACTGATCTTCCTCTCCTGTATCTACCACATCGGGCTCGTCACGAGCAACATCCTCCGAACCCTTTGTAACACCGGCTTCCGGGTCCTCTTCTTCACCAACATCTTTGGGCACATTTGCTCCCACCACTGGATGATATCCGTCGGTGGGGCCTGCCAACTTCTTTTGGGCATGCTTGCACAAGCAGACACACTCATATCTCTGGCCGACAAATTTTCTATAAAGCCCTTCCACACGCCTGTGTGCATCGGTCTTCTCAACTCCTATCTAATGTCCGTGGGAGACCGGCTTCAAAGCCCTTGTATGACGACGCTGCACACCTCAGGGTCCAAGGAGAAGTTGCGGGTGAGCCAATGCATCACATTTGCGATTTGTGCATTCTCGTCGTCCGGGTGTACTAGAGTGGCTTGCGGAAAACTGCTCAAGTCAACACCGTACGGACCTTCACGAATGGTGCCATCACCGTAATGCACTTTTAATGTAGTGGGTACAGGCATGACTAATGTCTGCCTACAAATATTTCCAATATTACAACTAGTCAGATCGCAACGCACGATATGCAAGTACTGCTACACTGTAATCTACATTTGTACGGCCCTTCGCCTATTGTGAACAACTACACTACAGCATGGTCAAGGCGTCATTCGTTTCCTCAAGCAGAGGGCACAAAGAACGTGCAGTACACTATTCTGATTCAACATGAAAACCGAGCTATTCCATACCATGCATTATCCGATTTTGACGCTAACTTGCAATCCGAAATGCTACAAATGGCGTTCCAGTCTTCTACAGAGCTATACCAATTACCTAAGTCAATTAGTCCATACTAATTAACCTGTACTAATTAGTCCATACAAATAATTCATCTTCCTCATGAACTCGGCCAGAGTACCCACTACTACTTACCAACTTTCTAATTATTCACCGAATAATAGTCGGTCACGCATGCATCAATAAAACTACAATACGTCTCACAAACATCACTACTTCTCCCTCACAGACTACTTTTTTCTCTAACTAAAGTTTTCTACCGGTGGTACTAACATATAAATTAACAACATTCCGATGTTCTACTTTTTTTCTAACTAAAATTTCCTACGGGTGCTACTTATACTACTATTTTAACTACACAAACTATTTACTTACTACAAAGAAATACACTACAAGATAAAAAAAATTACCTCACAGACGAATCTTTCCTCCTCTTCTTTTTCTCCCTCCCCCTCTCCTCTTCTTCTTCTCCCTCTCTTTTTTTCCTCTCTTTCCTCTCCTCTCCCTCTCTTCTTCTTCTCCCTCACTTTATTTCTTTCTCTCTCCTTTCGCTCGGCCGGGAGGGCGACTCGCGCTTTCCTTATATAAGCCATCCAGTCGCCCAACAGTTCAGCGACTGGAGGCTGTTGTCACTTAACAATTCAGCGATAGATCCTATCGCTTCAGGCATGATCAGACAATGTTGCCGAACGGTTAGGTGCTCAGATTAATATTGCCCAACGGTTCGGCAACCTCATTATCGTAAACTTGCTCATGGGCAAGCTCGAACCATCGCCAACAGTTTAGCTTACGTATGTAATCTTGAAAAAAAAAAACAGTATATTATTGTAATTTTGAATAAAAATGGCTTATTAAAAAAATTCCCCATACTTGGTGTCCATCCCCTAGGTCCCCAACCTCATCCAAAGAAGGTACTTTTGCTTAGTTTATTACCCGGTTAGTTCTCAAATGGTGATTGTGTATATTACTCAACACTAAAGTAGCCCTAAAATAGATGCAATCCATCTCGTACTTTAACCGATGACCGAGTTCGACTTATTTGCAATGATATATTTCTCAATTGATTTTTTGTTATTTTTTTCACAATTGATTTTTTGAATCAAATTTTTTCAAATGATTTTTTGGATCAATTTGTTCTCAATTGATTTTTCTGGCTCTTTTTCATAGTTTTAGATGCCTACACTACTACAGAACCGACATCACGCAGCGGTTGGAATCGTCATCACGCATTTGCTTTCAACCGCCTATGTTTGTTGGTGCGTGATAACGAGACATTATCACGAGACGGTACAAAACCGCTCGGATACGAAATATCACAAACGGTTTTATTAAAAACCGTCGTGAAGTCAAGTATCACGAGCGGTTTCAGCCGAAAACCGCTCGTGATTCGAGAATATCACGAGCGGTTCTAAACAAAACCGCTGCGTGATAGGAGAATATCACGAGCGGTTCTAAATAAAACCGCTCAGTGATTTGTGAATATCACGACGGCTTTTTGTGTAGAACCGTCAGTGATATTCTCCTATCACTGAGCGGTTTGCGTGGAAACCGCTCAGTGATACTTGCCTTCCTGAGCGGTTTTAACAAAAACCGCTCGTGATAGCTCATTACCCACCCTACGCTTTCTTTGTTTTCTGGCTAGCCTCGGGAATTGCTAGCCATGCCCTCTGAAAACAAGCATTCACGAAAGATTCAAGCATTCACAAAAAGCAGATTCAAGCGGCCATGACAACTCAAAGTGATCATTACTCAAAATAAATTACAAAAGATCGCATTTGTTCAAGTATTGTCGCTATAGTTACAACTAGATTACAATTGTTTACGTTGAGAGGTGTCGTGAGTGTTGCTCTCGGTTGGCGGCGGAGTGAAACTCTCTATTGTCGTTAATGATTTATGTGTTGATAAAGGTGCGAGCTTCCTCGAATGTCCTTGATCTCTTCCGCAACGAGTGAATCACATTGTAAATCCAAGACACATAAGCTACCAATTAAGAGTAAAGTGGTAAGCTATATATATTTAAATTTATAATTAGGAAATAATTATTTCGAGATTGACAAACCTCGTGATCCTTCTTCCTAGCTCTAAGGATTAGTTGCATATGATAGCGACGTAGATTGCACATAACTCATCATCTTTTTCTTTGGCGGCCAAAAATAGAATTACATATATAGGTATAGTCGGTTCGAGACGCGTTATTATGAAGTATGATATAGGATTATCGTGTTGTAGCGCGTCATCGAAAATCCATCCTGTGTTAGTTAGGCGCTCTTTCCATCGTATATTCCTTTGTTGGCAACATAATTGATGAGCGACCTACATGATTCAAAAAGTTATCCTCGGCCATTTCAAATGAATGAAGACTACAATAGAGTTATGTAAGGAGGAAATGAGCATACCTCTCGAGTATTCCTCTTAGAATGTCAAGTCGTGCTTGTTGCGGTTTAGAGAATCAAGGTATATCACATGGTTCCTCTTGGGTATAATAACTAAAAGGATCCATGGGTACCTACTCATGTATGTCGCTATAGTCATTAAACCTAAGTTCGTCTTTGCAGATAAAGTACAAATGAAATTTGTATAGCAAGTAGTGACACTTACCCCGGTTGTAGGGCACCACTATGTACTTCATGTTCCTCTCAGAGAAGCAATGACCTCGTTATGTATTTCTCGGCGAAGGGCGAGTCTTCTTGGATGGTTTGCAACGATACCACGTGTGGGTCGAGCAAACCCACGGTTCTTTCCATTCCGGACATTTTGCAAAGATGTATCTATACATAAGCAATGAGTTGTGATATTTATCGGTATTAGATGAATGTAGAACTTGATTGTACGAACTTACGATGTCCAACATCGTAGAAGCGAGGCGTCGAGGCCAGCGAGGTTGAATAGTTCAAATAAATCATTGAAGC
The DNA here is from genome assembly GCA_036346405.1 of Phyllostachys edulis. Taxonomy (NCBI): domain Eukaryota; kingdom Viridiplantae; phylum Streptophyta; class Magnoliopsida; order Poales; family Poaceae; genus Phyllostachys; species Phyllostachys edulis. Next base: position 114,980 of record JAYEVD010000153.1, on the reverse strand, counting down.
CCACGACGAAGTACCTCGTCCGTTGAAGAAATGCTTGTCCTCGTGTCGGCGGTGATTCGATGATCGCACCCTTCTTTTGGGTCTTGTCCAAGTACCGGGCATGCAAAGCGACAAGCATATCCAACAGCATTATCTCACGGCGAGCACAACGGTTTTCCGATGATGTATTTCCGGGTATCGCGGACTTCCGGACTTCTCGGACTTCCGGACTTGGGAGGCGCCTTAACGCGTTCGTTGATTTCAATTTGGCCTTAGCGATTGGCGGCGTCTTTTTGTGAGACGACTCGAACCGACACGTCGGCATGCTTTTGTCTGTTCCTTGGCGTCTTCTCCACGGAAATCGAAGAGGTGGCCTTTTCTCGTTCCTTGGCGTCTTCTCCACGGGAATCGAAGAGGTGGCCTTTTGAGGTGAAACATGAGGTGGAGTCATGGAGGGTCCCATTGGAGAGGAATGGTCGTGTCGGATCGCGCACCTTCTTTGGGTCTAGGGCGATGTTCTTCTTGGGCCATTTGGATAAAAGAGAGGACGGCATCCCTATTGTTGTGATCTCTTCGTTCGGGCAAATGTCTAGCGGGATGGCTCGAAATTGACATGTACCATATCCACTGGACCTTGGCGTAACTGTGCCACCGGTGAGCCGCCGTCTTTGCCGCCCTTCCTCGTATGGATACACCATCCCTCGCAGCCTCAATACAAAGGGACCCATCCATCCTCACTTGGAGCTTACAAGGCGTCGGCTCCTACAAAACGATACGCAATTAGCTAAGGCGTCGTTAGGGTCTATCTTTGGTGCATTCCATAGATGTATGTTACCTTGATGTCGTCTATCGGTGTCGGACGTCGTCATGTTCACAATTATCTTGTGACGCGACGCTACTCCGACGCCGAGGAGGACTGCTCCCAAATTAGCGGGCGGCTTGCATCACGGCTTATGAGTATATCCATTTGACTCCGCAATGCTGCCATCTCTACTTGAAATTGGTTAGTAATCATCTGTACCAACTGGTTGTCATGCTCGGCCTTGGATCTCTTCCTAGTCCTATACGTGTAGTAGTTGTCCGCGAATCCATGACTCCAAGGTACGTTAACCCCAAGGCCTCGCGTGCGACCCGTGCTCCTTGTTTCCCAAGGCCGTAGATAGTATATCCTTCTCCTATGCGCATGGAAGGAGCCTTGGGAAGCTTGGGCGATCAAGTCACGCCGCAAGAGGTCGCCACGTTATTATAGGCACTATGAAGTTATGGACTTATTAACAACTTAGTAGTTCGATATATTTACCACACGCTGGGACACTTCCAGTCTCGCCGGGTTTGTGAAGGAGATGCTTTGCCAAGACGAGACTTGTGCCCTCGCTTTTAACCAAATTAGGGAACGCGAGTGCGTGACATCGAAACGGGTTCTCCTTCTCCGCCGCCCATTCCTCGATTTACCCGCGTATCCAGCGGTGCCGAGTCTATCTTGGTGAGTGTTTCGATGTCCGAGAGCTTTGTGCGCCGCACTTTGCTCCTTAAATTCGCCGACGCTTTCATAGCCATGAAGGTGTCCCATGCTTCCCGCGTCAAGAATCTATATTTGCTGTGAAGGGCGTCGACCGTGTTCACGTACTTCGTGACAAGAATGCTCTTGAAGGTCCTCCACAATTTACCCATCGTGAGCATCGCCGTCCGTCGCACGCGTGCCACATGTGCTTCTGGAATAGTGAACTTCTCTGAAAGTTATGTCCACAGCGCGCCTTTCGCTTCTTTCGTCAGGTCCTTCCACCTTGGTGTGGTGATGAGGACCCGTTCCCTTCCAAGTATCCCGCAGATGGTCCGGAATCTCGCCGCTGATCTCTTGGGACTCAGAGGGACCCCAAAGTCACTGACCTCCGTGATGACCAGCCGGCCCGTAGGCATTTTCGATTGTCCTCTGCCATCTCGCTTCCGTGTCATTTCTCCATGCAAGCTCTGGCACAGTTCATTTCTCTCGGCCTTGGATAGAGTGTAGCAAGCTGGGGGAAGGTACGTTCATCCTGTATCGGTCTCTACCGGTGCTAACTCAGTCCTTATGTTCATATCAACCAAGTCACGTCGTGCGTTAACACCATCCTTTGTTTTGCCACTAATGCTAAGCAAGAGACCAATCAAGCTATCACATACATTCTTCTCTACGTGCATGACGTCGATGCAATGGCGAACTTCTAAGTGCTCCCAATAAGGCAAATCCCAAAAAATTGACCGCTTCTTCCAGATGTTCTTCTCACGGGTTCTTAATTTACGTCCCTTTCCAAGCACAACATCGATATCCTTAACCATATCATAGACCTCTTTCCCTCTAAAAGCCCTTGGAGCTGAATCGTTCTCCTTATTTCCGTCGAATTGTTTTTTCATCTTGCGGTATGGGTGACTCCTGGGAAGGAACCTACGGTGACGCATATACACAATTTTGCGAGTTGTTCAGCCATACACTCTCTGTAGCATCTAAGCGGTCTTGGACGGGTTTTGGCTCCTTTTGTCTTCGAAGCTTGACAGTTACTAAGGGCGGGAAAATCATTGATGGTGCGAGAACAACATGGCGCGTAAAGTGAAGTTCTCTCGTTTGTCGCATCCCATACCTGCACCTTCGTTCCACAAAGTCACAAGATCTTCCAAAGAATGGCGCTAGGTACACATCAATATCATTCCCGTGTTGCTTTGGCCCTTGGATAAGTAGTGACATCAAAATATACTTCCGCTTCATACACGTACCAAGGAGGAAGGTTGTACATACATAGATTCTCGGGCAAAGGCTATGTCGGTGCCGCTCATGTTACCGAAAGGATTCATTACATCTGTACTCAACCCTAACCTTATGTTCCTCGGTTCAAGACCGAACTCTTGGAAGCTCGATTGAAGTTTCTCCACCGGCGAGAATCGGCAGGTGTCTTAGCTTTCCATCTCTCTTACGCTCCTTTGAGTGCCAACGCAGCAATCTTCGTCCTTTATGTTCGCAAATAAACGCTTCAAACGTGGGATCACAGCAGATACCACAACATCTTAGCAGAGGTCCTTGCTTCACCTTAGCAAGATATTCGACGCTTGTATCGGGATGCTTTGCACACGGACATACATGCATGTCTGCATACTCTTTCTGATAGAGGATACAATCGTTCGGACATGCATGTATTCTTTCTACTTCCATTCCCAATGGACAAATAACCTTCTTTGCTTGATAGGTGGTGCTGGGCAACACGTTTCCCTTTGGAAGGATGTCCGCTAGGAGACCTAGCTAACAACGCCGTGAAACTCTTATCGGACCAACCATTGCTTGCCTTCAATTTCAGCAGTTCAAGCACAGTTGACAACCTTGTATATTCCGGCTTGCAACCAGGGAACAAAGGTCTCACCGAGTCCTCCCTTAAGCCCTCGAATTTACAAAACTCTCTCTCACTGTAGTTCTCTTCTGCATCGCGTAGCATCTGATCCAGATTATCATCGTGTGATATATCCTCATCAAAAGCAGTACAGTCCACATCCGGCATATCGTTGACTTCCTCGGCGATGCCGTCATTACTAACTTCATGTGTAATAATCGCTCTTCACCGTGGTCGGTCCAACATGTATACCCTTTTGTGAAACCCTTCAATCAAGTGCGCTTCTATTTGCGCGCGTTGTTAAACATCTTCAAATTACCGCAATCAATGCATGGACAGTACATAAAATTTATCTCCTTCTTCAACATATCCTGCTCAGCGGCTCTTCTAAAAGCAACCACGCCATTAATGTACTCTTGACTCACACGGTTCACACTATACATCCAGTTTTGATCCATCTACACTACGCATGTAACAAATTAGTGTCAAAATTAATTAGCGATTAATTTATAGCAAACATAAAGGGTTATAGATCGTTACCCTCGGAGCTCACGAAGAAAATACGATTCCTCTCCTTTCCTTCTCCTCTCTAAGGTGGCGCAATAGGGGAGGAGGCGGCGGGTGTTGGAGGCGCTAGGGGCAAGGGTCCAACCTTCTCCTCTCTAAGCTGGCGCAACGGATAAGTATTGATTATCTGTATGATTGTTGATTAGATACGAGACAAAAGACAAGAGGAAGATCCTAATAACTAGCAAGTTGGTCCGCGCGATTAACGCTATATCCGCTTTCATATAATTGAAACAATAAACCACTGTGATGACGTTTCTTCATGGATATAAATGGAGGAAATATAAAATAGATCATTACACATGTGACTTATCTTCGTGTGTCATAAATTCTTCTTTTTAATCTGTTCTAGAAAACTACTCATGAAATTAGTTCTGATTAAGACTTTCACTTCTTTGCACGTACTTACTCGTTTTGTCTCATCGTTGCACATAGGAATTACACCAGATTAATTAAAGGCTACATGTTACGCTTTTCATTTTCTAGAATTAGGGTCCATCAAATTGAGAGCTAGATGTACGTCGCGTTTTGCCATTTCCCATCAAGTAGTATTAATTGAAACCTAAACCCTATGCTTCCGATTAAGGAATACAACAAAGAAAACAAAACATTAGGGTCTATGTACAGAGTAGCAAAATCAGGAAATTCACTAATCAATAGAGTGGAAAAAGGATAATCGAGATTACTTCATCTGCTTAATTAAGGGAGGAGCCACGAGTTGGAGGAGCTAGGGAGGAAGTGGCACGCACTGGGGAGGAGAAGCTAGCTAGCAGATCTAAGTGGAGCCAAGCAATAGGGGGCGGTTGATTATTATCCAAACAGCAGCGAGAGAGTGGCAGAGGCACAGCCGGCAAAGGCGGCAAAGGACACACCGGCAAAGGCGGCGCAGGGATATGTCGCGCTCAATTTATACGCGATGGGCATATCACGAGCGGTTCTTAATAAAACCGCTCTGTGATAGTCGCCTATCACGCAGCGGTTTGTGAATAGAACCGTCAGTGAATTATCACAGCGGTTCTATTCACAAACCGTGCGTGATAATCCCAATCACGAGCGGTTCTTATTTAGAACCGCTGCGGATATTATCTGACGGTTATTAAATAGAACCGCTCGTGATTGAAGGATTATCACGACGGTTTGTGAATAGAACCGCTCGTGATAATTCCTGACGGTTTGTAATCTGTGATAATTCACGAGCGGTTCTATTACAAACCGTGCAGGATAGATGACTATCACGACGGTTCTAAAAAATACCGTCTGTGATAGGCATCCCGCGCCACCCGCAGGTCCGGCAATGCCCAACACAGACGGTTCCAAAGGAACCGTCTGTGATGGGGCGTCTACTATAGCCTATTTTGTAGTAGTGCTAACTGGCGCCCCAAACCCAAAGATCTTTCTCTGCCCAAAATATATGGCACGTTACATATGTAGGCTGAACATTCAAATACACAGAACATTCACACTCCATTCAAAGAATTCCACGGCGAACCCCAAAGCTTGGGGCCGTAGAAATTAAACAAAACGAATAACCGAAACACAAAAGTTGAAACAATTGCCAATCACAACAACAACACATCAACACGCTTGCAACTCATGGATGAAACAAATTAACAACTGAGAGATCAATCTTTCACCTTGCATGCATGCATGCATCTGAACTTTAGTGGTAGTTGATAGCTCGGCAATTCTTTCTGACCTGTCCCTGGTACCCGGCCTTCACCTCGATGCTAGCCAACTTCACCATGGCCGCCTTGAACCTGTCCTCCCACCACCCGGGGATGTTGGCGTTGTCCAGCACCATCTTCGCCGTCTCCGGCGACGTCAGGAGCGCCGCGTCGGAGGTGAACAGCACCGTGTGCGCCAGCACGTCCTTGTAGTACTGGTTGTCCAGCGCGTTGGGCGTCACTTCGTCCTGCATCACCGTCGGGTCGTCCCTTCCCGGCGTCAGGTTGACCGGGCACCGGCTCCTCAGGAACCCGGCGTAGCCTCGTCGATGTCGGAGGGGCGTTGAGGCGGTCGGGGACGAAGGACGAGCAGTGCGACCGCCCGACGGTGTGCGCGCCGGCGAGGATGACCATGTCCTCCACGGAGAGGCCCTTGGCGGCGAAGCTGGAGACGAGGTCGCTGAGGTTGGACGTCGGCGGGACTAGGAACTTGGGTGGCTCGGAGGCGTTGGAGAAGGTGCCGTCACGGCGGCCCGCCGGCATGTCAAAGTAGACCTTGCCGCTGCTGAGGAAGTAGGACGCGTCGCGGGCCGCGAAGGCGATGATGTCGGCGCAGGAGACGACGCCCGGGCAGGCCGCCTCTACGGCGTCCTTGATTGCGTCGATCAGCTCGAAGCCGCGCAGGGAAGGGTTGTTCGGCGCGCTGAGCTTCTCCGGCGTCGGGCTGAACGGGGTCGGGTCCAGGAGGACGGAAGCATCACATCCCTAATTAACAATACAACCAGTAAGTCCTCTCCCTATGTTGTACAACGTAACAGTGATAGCTAGGAAGAGATCATCTCATTGTTAAATATTTATTAGTTGGCATGCACACGCGACATCCCTAAAACTACAAACCTGGGATCGACCTCTTGGTGGAGCTAAGAGTATACGACTCCATCCACTAGGGTTCAAATCCTGTTACCCACTTATTATGTAGATGCGAGTACGTTTCAGTAGAAATTTTGTGAGTTCGCAAATTTATCTCTGACCTCTGTCTATCTAGTTATGTGCTAGGGGATCGCACTCGCGTTCATATGCGTGTGGTAGCTAGTGTGTGTGCATCTTCCTTATAACGGCAAAAAAAACCCTAAAACACAAATGTGTACCGGGAAGAAAGCAAAGCTAGCCTGAAAACATGCGGCCATGGTCCACCTTAATTTATCTTTATATGCTCAACTCATGCATCGCGCATGTACCTAAACATGACGCGTTTGCTAGAAGCTAGCAATTAGCCCGGGGGCGGATCGATGACCAATACGATAGACAGTCTTGAAAGAAGAAAAAAAATGACCAATATATACCTCGACGAAGCAGTCATGAAATAGCATGCGGATGACGGCGGCGCCATTGCCGGGGTTCTGGTAGATGGCCTTCTCGACGACGCCCTTGACGACGGCCTCTGCCTGGGGGCACTTGTCGTGGTAGAACCCCATCTCCAGAGGCCAGTAAGGGCTGGCCTGGCTCACCACAGCTAGGAGCAGCAAGGCACATGTCACCAGCACCGCGGGCATCTTTGCAGCAGCTCTAGCCATGTCTCGCATATGCTAGCTTGTACGTATCTATCTCTTGCACTCAAGCTCGAGTAAGATAGGAGAAGCGATCGATGGCGGAGACTAGCTGAGTAGGAAGAGCTATTTATAGATGGAAGATGCCCTATGATGCATTGACGGGCCATGTCAACTTAACAATTAAGGGATCGTTGCTTGATCTATTGATTCCCAGTTTACTCGCACGACGAGCACGAGGAAATCAAAGGGTGTTGATAATTAATACACAGATAGCAACAGTGGTACACAGATAGCAACAGTGGTTCACTAACCCTGATGGACATATGGGGTTGACTTGGCTGGTTCTGTGGCATATATGAAATGGGTCATATATATATACGAACGTTTCCTTTGATGGGGACGGATGTTTTCCCGGTTGTTGGGAGGCCAGGACAATTCCGAACGTTTCCTTTGACTGGGATGAGTTTGCTACATTACTCTATGTCCAAATCTGTTCTTACCAGGAATATACTTGCAATATAACTTCTTTATTTGCGAGGACATTATTAAGTGAATTTGTTTGTGAGATAAGGATGAGTCTTTTGCAGGTGAAACGTACCCTCAGAAGGTGTCTCAGAGAAAAAACTTGCGCATGTCGTCTCTTTGACCAAATCATTAGCCCCTTTTGAGTTAATCTGACGTGTATTAAGGCTATACCTGCGCAACGATTAAAAAACCGGCCGGTTACAGAAAAAATATTGGACCTGGCCAGTAAGTCGGTAACCAGTTTTCTACCGGATGGTTCAATTATCTAATGTAAACTCAAAATTTTAATTCAGCCGGTTACCATCCTAATTACTGTTCATCAATTTAAATGCAAATTCAAAATTTAAATGTAAGACTTTTTTGGACCGATATTTTCTTACCGGTCTGGATCGGTACGGACGGTAAAAAATGTGTACGGAATGCGAGTTACACTTGACGTAACCTTTGATCCGTGATAGGTCCGTTAAGGAGTATATAGAAACGAACCTTTTATTAGAATGTGGTCCGTTTTTCTAAGGAGTATTTTTTTCCTTAACGGACTACAGCTGGGACAAACGAACGAACACTCGGTGCTGTCAATAATGTTTTAAGCCACTTAAAGTACGTACAGCTAAGATCTGTTGTGGAATATATAGGGATGTGTTGCCGATGATTAATCACACACCAACAAAAACACAAGACGTAGTCCTAGCAGACTTTTCTCTCTTTATTCATCTCTCTTAGATGTGTGTACAATGAACCACGTGTCCCTCCTTATATAGGTCAGGGAGGTTTACGCTCTTAATAGAATAAGCAATGTGAGAATTGTTGGGGGAAGGGTCCCCACTTTCCCCCGGGTCGACGACCACGTCAGTCCAACCAACTTCAATGAAGGGCTAGCAGCGAAGCATGGTGGTTACGTGATACCACAGCACGGAACGCAACCATGGTTTCATAATCAAGCCCCTCTACGCAGCTGGCAAGCGTAACGTCAACCGGTGGGCCCGGCTTAGGCCAGTCCCACTTGCCGGGGGGGGGGGGTGGACTTGTACATCCTTCCACACTTGAGCAATACAATTGAAGGGAAATCCTTGCTTCGCTTATGCTTCATTCCCCGCTTACGCATCCCCAAAGGTTGACGTAGCCGACCGGAGGTGCCTATAAATCTACATTGTAGATGTGTATCTACGACAAAAATAAACTACACTAATAGGCTTGGTTGGGCCTATAGGCCTAATGGCCCTGGTTAAGGCTAAGTGTCCACACAATGAATTTTCCTTTAACACTCCCCCTTGGACAGTTTGCCAACTCCTTCCGAAAAACCAAGGGAAAAATCAGTATCAACAAAAGAGTACATTGCTCATGTTCTTGTTATTGCACATGTTCCCTTATTAATTAAAAACCTTCAATTAAGAAAACCCAACGAGACAAAACTCAACTAATGGAAAAAGAGTACAACATTAATCCTCCCGGATTTGAAGGTGACTTTTAGAGTCCCATTGTTTTGATCACTAGGATCAGAACGATCAAGTGGTATACCTTTAGATGAAAACTTCATATAAGTTTAAGCGACTAAGTTGCTCACCTGAACAAAGGAGCCATAGGGTATTAATTCTGAACCTTTCAGACCTCACTTGTGTTAAGACTTATAGCCTACAACATGAGAATCGATATTATATATTCTCTTCCCTTGAAGATGAAAACCATTGAAGTCTTCTTCTCATCCCATTGCTGTATAGCCATCCTTTTGAATTGATGTAGGCAAGGATCTTTCGAACATATCCATTGATTATCACAAGTTTCTTTTTGTCAATTTCATAGCTCACTTTGTTTTACAGAATCGTGGTATCTGAAATTCATGAGGGATATTATTTCTCATATTTACCCTTTCACATTCGACATATTTGTAACATCCCAAAATTTTGGTCTGTTTTTTATGTTTTAAAAGAAAAATAACCATTTGAATTTTTTCTGCTAAAGTTAAAGCTTAATTAGAATTTTCAGAGTTTAAAAACAATTTAATATGAATAATGTCAACATCAACTATTGTCAAAATTATTTTATTTGCATTCTTTGTGCTTGGATATATTCTCTTGATTTTTTTAGAATTTTTCCAAGTGCATTTCCTATTTTCTAATTGTTATTTGGTTTCTGCTATTTTCTAAAAAGAAAAACTATTAAATCTTAGATTATTTCTTTGGGCCGATTCTTCCGCCTCAACCCGCTTCTATTCCCTCAGTCCAGCCGTTTCTCAGCCCGCTTCCTCGCTTGGTCCAAGCCAGCCCGCCTGCGCCTCTTTCTCCTGGCGCGTGGCCAAAGCCCGAGCCGGCCATTTTCCTGGTGCGTGCAAGAGCCGAACAGCATAGGCCCGTTTTCCTTTCATTTGTTTCCCTTGCGCACGCGTGGCCGAACCGGACAACATCCGTTTTTCCTTTTCAATTGTTTCACTGCCAGTGGGCCCAGCTGCCACTTGTGCGTCATCTTCAACCCGAGCTCTTCCTTGTGTCCATGAACAACACGCCTTGCACCGCTGTGCTTCTTGTGGAACTCTCCTCCAAAGCCTATTTAAGGGCATCCCTCTGCAGCAAATCGATCGCTCCTCGCACCTCTCCCGAAACCCTAAGTAGATTTTCTCGATTTTGTCTTCTTGTGCCGCAATCGACTGAAGGACCGCCGGCCACCGAAGCTTCTTCTGTGCCGGATTTCATCGCCGTTGGTCCCTCTCAGCCCAAGTCGCCACCGCCGTTGTGATCGTCTCATCGAGAGCTACGTCATGCTTCCAGCATCTTCTCCGAGGAATCATCAAATCGACGTTTTCGATTTTGTCCGACAAACCGGTCGTCACCTACTTTGTTGATCTGCACGCGATGAGTGCTCCTAGCCGTCCAAGCGCGTCATCTCATGCACACCACTATTCTCATTTGATTCCCTCTCTTCACGGTGCTTCTCCTTGTTTCTTTTAGGCGCCATTGCTTCATGGTCGTCATCGTCGGCCGAACCATCCCCGCTGCCCAAATCGCCGCTTTCAGTGACACACTGCCGCCACCGATGAGCCATCACCACCCGGAGGACCGTCTTTATCTCAGGTTTCTATTTTGCTCCTTGGCCAGACCTTCCTCGCCTCCATTCACCTTCGCCGTCACAAGCATGCTGCTGGCCATGGCTGCCGCCCCCTTTGTTTGTTGGCCTTGTGCCGAGTCTGCATGCCAAATCTGCAGCCATCTTAGCTTTTTGCTTATGTGGCATCCTCGTCGACATCTTGTCAGCAGCCATGTGGCAGAACCCAAGTCCACCTAAACCAAAATTCAGTGAACCAGTTCCACCATGAACCAACTCAATGACCAGTGGGCCCCCATAAATTAAATTAAATTTCCTTATTTTCTTTCTCACTAGAAAAGCCTTGCTGATGTCATGCCGACGTCAAAATTGTCTTTTCCTTTGGAAAGATAATTCAATAAATTCATGAAATTTTGATTTTCATTATTTCATGTGAATCTTCCAAAGCCCATATCTTTTGCATCCGAACTCCGATTGAGTCCATCCAAATTCCTAAACTCATATAAATTCAAGATCTATTTATCTGAGATTTTTATTTAATTTTTGGAGTTTGTTTTGTCTCTCTTATTTATTTATTTAGTTTATTTGCTTGTTTGCGAATAGGCGTTGATAATTCGGGAAGCTTTGAACAAGGAGGAGTACACCAAGATCAAGATCAATCCCAGGATTTATTTCAAGGCAAGCTGTAGTCCTTTGATCATATTGAACCTATGATTTCAAAAGTATATTGTTTTATACAATTGCATGCCATCTTTATATGAATTGTTTTGGGATTAGTTATTACCTGTTGCCATTATGCCTCCATTGATTATTTGAATGCCATGAATCCTTTGTCACCCTAGCATGGATAATTTTAGTTGGACATATTTGTATCACCAACATGGGTATCATACAGATGCTTAGTTCAGCTTAGTTACGATGGGTTCATTATCACATGTGTCATAATGATAAATTTTGACTTAATCAAATATAAAATCGTGGTGGTTAGCCACTACTGTTATTAAAATTTGTGTATCATGACAGGTGTGTCATTGGTCTTGGTTAAACAAAATGGTTTTCGCCAAAGCAGTGGATAGTGGATAGTGGGGGTGTTTCAACACGTCGTGGGTTTGTGGTATTCTCGCCTGACTAACTTGTCAAGGACTTAATCTTGTGCGCCATTGAATTGAGCCTTTTCATACTACCACATGCCTGGTATGGGATGGGCCTAACCTAGTAGGTTATTGAGTTTTAGCTTTTGACTACTCAGGTAGTATATGGGTGGAGGCGTCTATCCTTTTCTAAGGTCATATCGCGGGACGGTTCGCTGCATCCCTGTCCAACGTTGTGCATCAACCCACGATGAGGTTTTGGGAGGGATGTATGCACAACGGGAGAGTCAATTGTTGAGATGAAATTCCTGAAAGGTTTTGTTATGATTGGTGATCGCTACACTGGTTATATCTTGTGGGTAAAGTGTACAACCTTTGCAGAGTGTCAATTGATCTATTCAAATAGCCGCGTCCTTTGTTATGGACATGTCTGGGGATTTCACACAAGAGATAGAGTTTCTTATAAAATGAGTCAGAGTGTGAATAGAAAGTTTTCTTGGTGAATATAATGTTTGTCTGGTGAACGGGTAATTCACTTGGTGGTTTGTGTCGATTGGTGAATTGGGGATTCACTTATCATTGGTTTGGTTAGGAAGTGAATGGGTGGTTCACTGGTTGTTTTAAAGAAATTGTTTAATTATTTACTATTATTTTCAACTACGCATTTCAATCTATTTATTGTATTTATCGTAAATGCTGCTTTCTACAAAAGAACCATACAGCTAACCTTTGTCAGAACGTGCATGAATACTATTTGCATACATTTCCCTCGGCTTGTTTGAGTGCTTTATGTACTCATGCATGGCTTTACGCTTTGTTGATCGGTTGAAGAATATCAAGTCGCTTAGGAGTTCTTTCGTAAGGAGGACTATGAAGGTTTTATGGATTAGAATCGTTCTCCACTCGATTGCTGTGGGCATGTTGATTAGCCATTTCAAGAGTTTCATTCATTGCAAGAGTTTATTTGTTTCTTTAGCCCTACGTGGCAAGTTAAGTAAACGTTGAGCACAAGATCCAGTTATTATTATTATTTGTTACTTTGAGATCTTTTAGTTAAATCAAATGAATGGATGGTATTTCATCATTGTTTCCTATGTGAGCTAGCTACTGATTTAGGACTAGTTCAGAATACACAGAGAGTTCCTGAATCATATTTTTGGATCCTGACAATATTGATCTTGTGCAATACAAGCCCTCATTATCCTCCTGGAGGATTATGGGGGAATGTAGTTGGAGTATCTCATTATTGCTAGATAATCTATCCAGTCCCTTAACCAATATGAGGCTTTACCTTTTGCTTCTATGATGCAAAAGATATGGGCTTTGAAAGATTGAAATCACGTAAAATGATGAAAATCAACATTTATGGATTTACTGGATTTACTTTTCTAAAGGAAAAGGTAAATATGACGTCGACTTCGTCATAAGGAATTTAAGTTTGAAAAAAAATTAAGGGAAAAAGGAGTTAGCCGTGGGACCCGTTGGAAGTGGTGGGTGTACCATGGACCGGGTTTACGAGACTTGGATCTCAGATTGGACTTGATGTACCACATGGCGCTAACCAGGGAGATGAGTAGGACGCCACATGGGCCAAAAGGGTGAGATGGGCACTGACTTGGCTTGTGAGGTGGCAAGGAAGGAACACAGAGAAGGCTTGGAGCAGCCATGGCGATGATGAAAAGTTCGATGCCGAGGGTGATTGATGGCAAAGGAACTTTAGATGAAAGGCAAAACGAGCTCCAGTGAGTACGAGGATGCATCTGGAGGCGATGGTTCAGCAAGGGCGACTCCAGCTCGTGAGTGGCGACGACTTCGGCGGCGGAGAGCTCCACGGGTGTGGCGGTCTTGACGAGTCGAGGTCACCCGAAGAGAACCAGAGAGAGCACGGGGGACGGGGAGTTCAAGAGGATCACAGCGAGACACTCGGGATGACTCGAGATCGACCTCACCGGCGGTGATTCGAAGATGACCAGAGGCGGGGAAGAACCAAGTTAACGGCATCTCGGTGGCCGAGAGAAAAAGGAGAAGGAGGGGATTGACTGAGGAAGACATGGAACGCATTATGACGTGTAAAGAAAGGCGGAGGATCTCACTGGTTAATAGATCAGGGTGGAGCGGCGGCGATCGTTTTGTCGAACGAAGACAAAAACGGCAAACGGGGCTCCTCCGAGCAGAGTGGGTGCAAGCATGGTGTATCCCTCGCTATTGTGAACCCAACGTCGGTGGAAGCTCGGCGGAGATGCATCGACAAGAACGAATTTTGACGACGAAGAGCTTCGTGGTCGGCTCGATTCTTCAAATATTATTGCCGCAAAGAAGATGAACCCAGGATTGAGAGGTTAGGCCTTCGATGGAGAAAGATGGGGCGAAGAAATTGACACGGGGGAATCGGTTTATATTGCACTGGAGGAAGGGAATCCCAACTGAAGCCGGCGACGCAGGACGTGTGAAGTTCTCGGACTTAAGGAGTTTGGTTCTACAACGCTAGAAGACGATGGGGACATGGTGAAGGAGGTCCCACAAGCAGCAACAAAGAAAAAGGAAGGTGTAGATGCGGCTTGGGTTTCGGCCACGCGCAAAGGAAAGAGGGCCAAGGAGATGGGCTAGCGGCGCTGAGTGAAAGGAGGATGTGGGCCAGCAGAGGAAGCTGGGCTGGCTCGGAAAAGGATTGGGCTGAGCGAAGGAGTTTCAGCTTAAGAGATTAATCTGAGATTTAATTAGCTTTTCTTTTTAGAAAATAGCAGAAAATTCAAATAACAAAAAGAAATTAGCAAATGCACTCAAACAAATTCTAGAAAATATATCCAAGCACATAGAATCCAAATAAAATAATTTTGATAACAGTTGATGTTGATATTATTCATATTAAATTTGTTTTGAACTCTGAAAATTCCAATTAAGCTTTAACTTTAGCAGAAAAATTCAAATGGTTAATTTTTTTAAAACTTTAAAATAGACCAAATTTTTGGGATGTTACACGTGTTCTAAAGGGGTTTACACTTTCCAATAAGGGAAAATGTATTCTTCTCATAACTAAAAGCGTATTTTCTATTTTCATTTTAAAAACCGACAAGTAGGGCCCACTGTCATGAGTGACTCAGTCCACAAGCACAGTGCGTAGACCAAAGGTGTACACGTGTAGTGCATTGGTTCATGTGGTGGATTCATGCGTGCTCAAGTCAGAGAGCCCACATGTCATAGACTCAAATAAGAAAGCGTTTTGATTTAAGTTTTCTTTAAACTAATGACTTGGTCCCACACGTCAGTGACTTATTAGGGTTTAACTAATCATTTAAAACATGGCTTTGCGCTAATGACTGGGATTAGGCAACTGATGACGAGCTACAGTGCTCATCACCATTGTGCGCATGGTGGCACTCGTGCCCATGCGTCTCGGCGACGGCGTGGTGCTTCGCGAGACCGGAGAGTGCCCAAAACAGGACCTCTATGCTATTGCGCACTCACGGCATCGATAAGCGAGGCCGAGGTGGCCTAATGCGGTGGCGTGCCTGTGGTGAGCGGAGGAGCGAGTACGGCAAAGAGCCAAAGATCAAACGAGCACTGCTCTCTACAATCTAATGCGCACATCATAAGCATCTACATGCTACTAGGGTTATACGAGAAGGACGCGGAGGGGCTGAGGTGGTCGGGGACGAGCTATCGATGACGAGTCGAGGCGACGAGGTGGGTTGCGTGTGGAGAAGCAGTGTGTCTGAAGGAGAGCTTTGATTAATGGTCGAAGAAGTTCAAGGAGGTCCAGGTGATGCTTCAGGTGCACAAAATCGAGCTGAAGTGCAGTGGATCTCAAGCGAGACTTGAGGCGATGGTTCCGACTGGAGGTGAGGAAGAAGGGTCAATACGGGAGATCTTGTGGATCAAAGGCTAATTGAGTGAGGGGATTGCTTCTAGGTAATCTGGAACGCGATATGACGTGAAGAGATCGACACCAAACTGTTCACGGCGTCGGGGATGAAAGTGGCGGCACACGACCGTTTTAGGGCTTGCACTCTCTAAGCGATTGAGGTCAATTCAGTGGAGAAGAAGGAGCAAGGAGGTGCACACTGGATTGGAAAAGTAGAAATGGAGTTCGGGGTGGCTTTTATAGACAGAGGTGGCGTGGATTGACACTATCTTCGGTTGAGATCTGGTTGTGTGAAGAAATACTTCAGGCTTTTATGATCTGAGTATATCTCACACCGATTGCCGATAAGATAATACCTCTAGATTTTGAGGGCATGAACCACAACTGTTAATTCCAAATCATGAGTTGGATAATTAGCTTCATGTGGCCGCAATTGACACGAGGCATAGGCTACCACTTTGCCTTCCTACATCAGCACACAACCGAGGCCGTGGTGGGATGCATCACAATACATAGTGAAATCCTTGTGTATATCACGCAAGGTGAGCACTGGGGCCGAGGTGAGCCGCTTTCGCAACTCGTGGAAACTTTCGTCGCATGCTGATGACCATTCAAACTTCTTTTCCTTCTTTAGAAGTTGATTCATTGGTTTTGCGATCCTGGAGAAGTTCTCGATGAACCGACAGTAATATGCCGCCAGACCATGGAAACTTCGGACTTTAGGAATAGCACAAGGCCATTTCCAAGCTAATACATCTTGTATCTTGCTCGGGTTGACTGCCACACCTCCTTCAGATAGAACATGGCCTAAGAAGCCAACTTCCTTTAGCCAAAATTCACATTTGCTGAATTTGGCATACAACTGATGTTTCCGCAGCTTATTGAGCACTAACCACCGATGCTGCTTGTGCTCTTCTGCAGTCTTGGAATAGATGAGGATATCGTCGATGAAGACCACCATGAATTGATCCAAATACTCCATGAAAATCTTATTCATAAGATTCATGAAATTCATAGGAGCATTGGTAAGTCCGAATGATATTACGGTGTACTCGTACAGACCATAACGGGTGGTCAAAGCAGTCTTCAGAATATCTTCTGGTCTGACCTTGAGTTGAAAACATCCGGTTGTCAAGTCAATCTTAGAGAAGATACAAGCATCATTCATTTTATCAAACAAATGATCAATTCGTAGAAGAGTATATTTGTTCTTGATGGTGACTTCGTTCAGAGAACGATAATCAACACTGTTAGACCAGGAGGTTTTTGGTCATGATATTTGATGATGACCACATTGACAATAGAAAGTCTTAGTCTTGGTAGTTAATGATGAATACATTGCCTTTGGGACATGCTTGTGACCTTAGGTGTTGACATGCTTTGTAATAGCTTTTGAGTTCTATTGAATTCTATGGAAATCAGCAAGTATCAGGTTTTGCGGTAGTACCGGCAGAGTGTCCGTGGTACTACCGTCGGGTGGTACAACCGCAAGTGAAGCGCGGTATTACCGCAAGTCACTTGGTTCCGAACATGTGTTGCGGATGGTCAGATCTTGATCTGACGGCTCATATTGAAGAGAAACGTTCGGACCGTCCGAAAGTAAAAGGACATTTCAGCCTTCGGATTGAAATCGGACGGTTGAGATCAAGGGGAACGTTCGGACCGCCAAACAGTGCCTAGATCCAACGGTTTAAACACGTGATCCAATCAGCCGGGTTGATCTGGAGCATCCACATGTCAGTGGGTCGATTCTAAGGCTTGTGAGCAGTTTTTACACGCAGTAGTACCGCAGGGTTAGGGGTGGTAATACCGCGATGCGGTAATACCGTATTTTAGATGGCGGTTGCAAAATTCCAAAGAAGGTGTTTTTGAGAGTTTTGAACTCAAGTGAAAAACGGTAGTACCGCAGCCACGGAGCAGTACAACCGCAGGTCGGTTGTTCCGTTTGTTTCGTGGCGGTTTGAAAAATCCAGAAGGCATGTTTTAGATTCTTTGATTTCCTTGTTGTACGGTAGTACAATAGATTTAACTGCAGTAGTACCGCAGAATGGTATGACCGCAAGGTTGCGGTATGGTTTTTCCAGAGAGCTTGTTTTGGGGAGTTTTGGATGACTTTGGGAATCGGTAGTACCGGTGTGTTTTGAGAGGTACGACCGCTGGGCGGTGGTACCGGACCAAACGTGGAGGTACGACCGATTGTACTCTGTGTGTTCGCTGCTTTGGGGTTTTGGCTAAGGTTAGGTTAAGTTCATGAGTTTTAGTATATTGCATGTTGCATGATGATTTTTATGCGTGTGCGTGAGCTAGTGTTGGTCAAGTTGGAGAACTTGTGCCGGGATATGTGTTCTTTGATCTTTACATGTGCATGTTGAGCGTGGAGACAATCATGGTCGGTGACGAGGAGGACCTAGACTAGGATGGGGATATCTGAGGTCTAGAAGGTCGTGGATGTCACGAGGTGGTTGGGCTGACGCTAGAGCACGTGGAGATCAAAGGTGGTACACGGAGAAGCTTTGGGGGTTGGAGTCCTGAAGGCTTACGACTTGAGGAGATATGGAAGGTGTCGGTATCTAGAGATTCTTAGAGATATGGAAAACCCGTGTTTGGTAAGGGTTTCGGGTCCCTCGATTTTCGGAAAAGATAGGGATTGTTGTTGTTGTCGTTGAAGACTCAGAGAGGTCTCTGCCTATAAAAGGAGGCAGAGGAGAGGTCTTTAGGGTGAGCTTTCGAGTGCCTTTCCCGTAGCTTTCACGTAGGGTTGCTACGTGATTTTAGCGAGAGCTTAAGTGGTTCTTCTGTGGAAGGTGTTTGAAGAGCACCTTGTAGACACAAAATCAAATTGAGTAATAAAGCTCAGTTTTGATTTATTTTGTCTTCGAATTGCTTTGTTCAAGCTGTGCGTGTTGAAGCGGTTCTGTGAAGGTCTTCAAAGATTCACCTGAGAGGTTCGAGGAGCTCTAGAGCACAAGTGGAAGATTGAAATTTGGAGGTCAATCATTCACCCCCCCCCCCTCTGATTGCCATTACGATCATACAGAGCAGGGCTTCCCAATGGGGATGAGCTAGGGCGAATGAATTTCTTATACAGTTGCTCTTTGAGTTGCTTCTTCAATTCGGCCAATTCGTTAGACGCCATTCGATAGGGTTGCTTGGATATATGTGGGAGCCCCTGGGTTATTTCCAGAAGACCGAGACATGCTCGAACTTAAGGAGATAACTCAGAGCTTCCAAGTTAATGGATTCTAAATTAACTCCATCTAAATGAGAGTTCTTTGTTGAAACTAGAGCCCCGATGATCATGCGTACTGCTCCTCTGCAAGCACTACAGGATTATCGGTTCTCTAAACAATCAAGGACCACACTTAATGAGTTAAAATGGAATCCATAAACAGTGAGCATGAGATCATGTTGGCTCCCAAGATCAGTGACCAACATGCCCCAAACTCACCTATAGCATTGATCACATCCATACAACATTCAAACATTCAAAGCTCAAAAGACTTCCAACATAATAGTTCAAGTTTAACTATTACAAGTGGCTCGGTCGGCCAAAATTTAAAAGAGAACAATAGTAGTAGCAGAAGTAAAAATTAATAAACCAAAGTCCAGCATGGCATGCCCTATAAACCATTAGCAACCGACTGAGAGTTAAATAATAGCACTACTTGTTAGTGTCGCCTAAACCAACACTAATGAGCTCATCGGGCTCACAGTCTTCCTCACCTGAAATTGCAGCAACCGGATTGAGTACAAAGTTGTACTCGCAAGTCTTACACAAATAAAAATTAGTTATGCATAAAGGTTGTTCCAAAGGATAGCTCATATTGGCTTAGTTTTGTGAAAAGACGCAACAATTTTAACAACCTACACATACTAGTTTTTCAATTGCCATTTTGTAAACATATTTGAAGTAGAAGTAAAGCATGTGAATACGTGATAAATTGAATAACAAAAGAATCAAACAAACAGCAAAGTGGCTGCCTACTTTGATACAACAAAATGCATGAACATCCCATTCATGTCGAATACCAACAACATCCACATTTTAAATACCGAGTCTAACAATAGTAACTCCCGAGCTCAAGCGGTTGTCCACAACCGTGGACACGGCTATTCGAATAGATTTATCTCTGCAGAGGTGTACTACTTTACCCACACGACTCGATTAGCCCGTAAGCCTTTGAAAATAGCATACTTCCTTAGGTATGCCGGTCGGGGAGAATCGAGATACGGTCGTTTTTAGCAAGAAGACCCTATTGAGCTAAGTCCCCCATGTGAGATGGTTCCTTTCCTAGTACAAGCATCTGATAGCACTTGCTAGGGGCCTCACAAGTTGTATTGGAAATACCGATGCAATGTACATAAAGGAAAATAGTGCGTCTCTTGCACTCTATAGAAAAATTACATCAGCTCCTAAGGAACATAGGATTTCACGGTCGCTATGTCCTTACACCACCATGAGACTTAACACAATAAAACCTTCCCCCTACTCAACCGTACAGTACCCATATCCCATGTGTGGTAGCACGAGTGTACTTTAATCAACGACGTTACCAAAGTTCGGTCCTTAATGGTCCGGACAAGACATCCACATACCCAAATCTCGTGCACGAAGGCACCATCACTAGCCAACACTTGTCTAGACCCCAAAAATCATTTAAAATGACAAAATTTAATTTATAAAGCATATGCGAAGATCTGGATCAAAAAGAGTATAAGAAGGTGTATGTTTCCCAAAATTGTCGGGTTAATCCCGATAATCAAACTACCGTTCTAGACTTGCATGGCTAAGCAAACTCGAACAATATATTTCACACATCCTAACTTAAGCACGTGGTACTGGAATAATTCAAGGATAACCTCATGAGTTAGGATATAGCTAACTACTCATCACAAAAATAGCGGCATAGCAAAATAAGCATGCAAGCAATTATCATTGCACTAACTTAACAAAACTGGGATCAAATATGATGCAAAAGAAAGTTTAAATGATGCTTGCCTTGCTGGTAGCTCAGTTGCTCACTCTCAGTAGCGTGGGAGTCCATATCGATTTCTTCGGAATCTAGAGAAAGAACGATATCGATAAACACTGAGAAACACTTCAGAAATCAAATTGCTCAAAAATGCATGATTTTTCTACAGTGACTAGTGCATGATTTTAGATGAAAACAGGTGAAAGATTTATTCCAATTGGAGTTAGTGTGTGAAAGTTATGGCTATTTGAAAATCAGATTTCAATATGTTCAAGTTCAAGTATTTTTAATTATTTGGCCAAAATTTGCGGAACAGTAGGGGATACAAGGATTATATAGATAAATAGGGAATATTTTTATAAGTCCAAAACATTTGTGTTTAACTCATTTGGAGTTATCAAGGATTAGTTATGCAATTTCCAAGTTAACAGCCTTTTTCCTATTATAAAGATAATAGGTATATGGATCATTCTCCAAAATATAAATTTTTGCTAAAGAGAAATGTTTGAAACCAATTTCATAATAAAGTTCATTAAGAATGAAAATTATCATATTCGGTTTCATCCATTTTAGAGCTGAGGAGAATTAGTTATGTATTTTTGAAGTTATTCAAATTTCTAGTGTGTCAATAATACGTTTTGGATTTTATAACGCATTTACTCCTTTTCTCACCGAGGGCTATGCTAGCCTCAGTCTCAGACAGTGGGGCCAGACAAAGATTGCTTTCTCAAATCGTTTACCGATTCAAATGTGTGCTGACAAGTGGGTCCGCCGCGTTAGTGATTCACTACAGCGCGCGCGAGTGACGTTCGGACCATGGTTGTGAGAATTTTTTTTTAAATAATCTATTTTTTATTCCGAAGTACAGAAATAATACCGCTTAATTTTTTTTTACAGAAATAATCGCGTGTCGCCGTACGGTCGGGCGATTTTCTCAAGTCGCCCAACCGCCAGGCGACAATCCCCAAGTCGCCTTCCCATTGGGCGACTAGAGCGTGGCTGGATTTAGTCGCCAAACGGATGTGCGACTACAGATAAGTCGCGCATTTGGTGGGCGACTTAGTTCAAGTCGCCCAACCAGTGGGCGATTGAAGCTGCTAAACCTGAAATTATGTAAATCCAATTGGAATATTTGTGTTAAAATAGATATTATATTTTGTAGGTATTGTATTTAGCAAATCGTATAATATGATGTTATTTTTTGTAAAGATAAAAGTGTGGTGACAACGTTGGTTGGTCTGTTTCTTATTTTCGTAGAATATGAAGGGTACGAAATATGTCAGACTCGCAATAACATTTTGTGATCGTCGTATATTGTTGTAGTGCGTTAAATTTCTGTAGAATTTTGTGAGGACGATTGAGATAGTAATGAATGGTGCGTGAGATAGGTAAGTGATATTACAATGCGTCCGGAGTCTCTCTGAATGAAGTCGTCGAGCGTATATTTGTATATTGGCGGATAGTCGATGAAGTACTTTATAAAGCTTATATAGAACCCGAAGGATTCGATGGCGGTGCGAATGGTTCTTTTGGGATTTCATGAAGAGGCATACTTGCAATATAGGCTTGCTTTGTCTTTGTCTTATCGGTCTGAAAAGCTGGCGAGGCAGAGTGTTGTCACGTCTTTCTCTGCAGAGTCTTGTCTTTTCGGTCTTAAAAGCTGGGAAGGTGGTCAGGGTAGTCAAGTCGATCTGAAAAGCCTAACCCTATACCTAAACCCTGAACTGCGCAAAGCTGTCTCGTTTGGTCTTGTCACTGCGCAAAGCTGCCCCGTGTGGTCTTATCACTACAGAAAGCTGTCTCCTTTGTTCTTATCACTGCGCAAAGTCGCCCGTGTTGTCTTGTCACTTTGCGAAAGTCGTCTCCGTTGGTCTTATCAACTGCGCAAAGCTGCCCGTGTTGTC
This sequence comes from Phyllostachys edulis, assembly GCA_036346405.1. NCBI lineage: Eukaryota > Viridiplantae > Streptophyta > Magnoliopsida > Poales > Poaceae > Phyllostachys > Phyllostachys edulis. The sequence goes on along the minus strand of JAYEVD010000153.1, from coordinate 92,476 downwards.
TTGTCACCGCAGAAAAGTCGTCTCCTTTGGTCTTATCATCGCGCAAAGCGCCCGTGAGGTCTTGTCCTTTGCAAAATTGTCTCCTTTGGTCTTAGCATCGCATAATGCTGCCCGTGTGGTCTTATCACTGCAGTAAAGTCGCCTCGTCTGGTCTTGTCATCTCGCAAGCTAATACATTACCCGCTTTGTCTCCCCAGGTCTCTCGTGGGCTATAAAATGCACGCCCCACGCTCGGGTTAGGACCAATGACCCTTCAAACCGTAGGAAGAAGAACCTTCTCCGTCTTCTGATAACATCACGATGGCGACGCGCCGGGGACCAAGATAACCGGGTCGCCGGCGCACCTTCCCTAGAAAGGAGGAGGACTTGGCCCTAACTACCGGTTGATGCCGAACAAGCGTGCTCAACCCAGTATGGCGAAATGCGACACGGGACGACGCTATCGTCACGAGATCATAGACGGCCCTTTCGATGGTGGACGGCGTTTCTTCCGATGCCCATACTGGGGGTAAATAGTTTTATTTATGTTCTTTGCTAATACATCCTACATACTAACCGTCACTTGTAGCAGATGGCGAAATGCAACTTCACCCGCTGGATCGATCCTCCCTATGAACGACATGTTGTGCGTTACCTGGATGTATTGTGGGACCGAATCTTTTATTTGGAGGCGCAAATTGACGATCTCAAGGAGCAAAATGATGACCTCTGCCAACAGATGCAGCGCGAGAGGGGCAATGAGGAGGTCGTGAAGATAGGAAGTTCCTATGATCCCACATGCTGCTGTGCCAACCCTAGCTGCATATGTGCGTACCACTATAACGACGACCGACCACGTCCCGAGGCGTCCAAGCGAGAACACTCTATGTGGGTAGCGAGAGGCACCTTCTACAATTAGGCACAGTAGTGTCCCTTCTACAATTAGGGACAGAGTGTCCCTTTCTCTCTGCTTATGTTCAATCTCCTAAAGCATGTAGCGAAATGGTGGGCCAGCGTTATTGCGGTTGCCTTTTATTGAGTTGGCATGTTGTATTGATGTGTCGCGTGCTTTAAGTTATATGCATCGAACAAATATGCATTGTATGAGCGAGTTATGAAAACCAAGCTATTCCATAGCAAATATTGTCCGCTAGAATTACGATACAACATACTAGCAGTTCGGTAGTTGCTTACAAGAACCAAAGTACAATTACGACACAATTAGTTCGGCGATTGCTTACAAAACCAAAATCTTGGTGAACTACAAGTTACAACATAGTAGCAGTTGTAATACAAGTTCCTAAGTGTCGTGAGCGCCTTGCAAGTTCTCACAAGTGTGCCCTTCTGGCGGCGGCAATGGCTGCGTCTACCTACCCGCTTCCTTCGTCCATATCGTTCGAATCGACGACTCTGCCGCACGCCCTTCCCCCCTCAATAGGTCTAGATCCGGAACCCAAGTCCTATTTGCAATATCTAATGTGGAGAAGTTACCGACAACCACGAAGCCTCTTAGCTCGCCAGACCACACCGCTGCACCCTTTCCTTCATGAAGTACTCGTCACGGTTCAATGGGTCCATGCGGATGGTCCCACACGGCGAGGACATGAGAGCATGGCTTGTGAAGGAGCTTTAGCTTGTTGCATGTGCAACTAGGTTCATTCACATGGTCTCCAAGGCATACCTCATGGGTAACAAGAGGCCGAGCCGTTCGAATCCAAATTGCCTCGGAGGATCACGTCGAATCGATGCTCCGTGTGCCCATTACGAAGACCGTGTCTTGATCGAGCCTTCTCGGTCTTGGCTTGCATGTATGTAGTAATCTTGGAGCAATATAGGGTCTGTGGGTTGGCTGCATGAAGTGCCGCATTTGCATGTCTTTCCTGAAATATCCGATTGTACCATGCGAAACGCCTTCAACAATGGCGACAAAGAGGTCGACAACGGAGGCCCCTAATAACCCAGTTGTACACCTCTGCAAGGTTAGTGGTCATTATGCCATACCTTGCGCCGTCCGTGTCGTGAAGTAAGGACCACTTTTCCAATGGCTCGGCCTCAATCCAATGAGAGAAACATCCGATGTCCCTCGAGGTCCTCCGCGTCAAATGGGGAGGGTCGAGCTCCCGCAGTGGTGTGAGGCGCTCCGGCTGTGCCTCCCCAGGAATGAGGGGACGCTTGTTTCTCTCGACGACATGCTTCTTGGTGTGCTCGTCCAACATCTGCCACAATGCATCAAATTTACGTTGCTGGTTCTGCATGGCAAGCCTCTTGAACAGTTTCATCAAAGGTTGCTGCCTGAACTGTTTGAAGAAGTTGGCCCCCAGATGGCGAATGCACCATCTGTTCCTCAGGTCTGGCCAGGGGAACGGCTCATTGGGGTCTTGCTGAAGTTGTCGGATGGCCTTCATCATCCCGGAGTGGCGATCATGGATTATGCGTACATTAGGGCGTGCCCCAACTACTCCCTCCTTCGAGATGACGAAGGAACCACAACCACTATCGTAATTCTCACTTTCCACGGCGATGGCTAAGGGAGAATCGATTGTTGCCATCAACGCCAATTCTTTGTCGAGGATCATGCCCTTGTATTTCCCGATTAGAAATGTCCCGTCCCATCGAGATCACGGGCAACATGTGTCCGAATGCATTGATGCATGGACCGAATGCTAAGAAGGTCCTCTGCAAGACCATAAAACCTAGCGGCGGTCTTTTGGTGGCGGTCCTTCACAAAGAATGTATGTGCCCGTTCTGTCTTGCAAAGACTGGAGCATACGAGGAAGGTTGTCGTAAGATGTCTCGAAGAACCGAACCTCCTTTCCAAAGCCTTCGCTTAGCACGCCATGCCTTCACGTAGCTAATCTTGTACTTGAATTTACGCCGATAGCCACCATGATGTGCTTGGCCTCCGTGTCCGGCTTCTTCACTATCTCTCCGTACATGACATTGGCTATGAAGGTGGATGTCGAGTTGCGATGTTTGACAAAACACTCTTGAGCAAGCGAGTGCGGCTCCACCTTCGAGACAATCCGGTGAGTCTCGTGCTTGGGTCTCCTTGCGTGCACGCCAAGGACACCCACTGCTTTCGGATACCACGGTGTCTTCGCTCTGGACCGGATTTGAGTACACGAAATGGCGTTGCATTGACAAGGCCCACGCCTTAATGGCATCCCGCGGTGATCCTTGTCGCCAAACATTGCACGAAGTCGAACCTCCGTCCCCATTGTACTCCCACGGTGATTCGATGCGCGTCGTGCACAAAGAAGACCCTCAACGTCCACCCTATTCCATTCTGCGGGATGGGACCTTCGCCCTCCTCGGAAGAGTTATCACCATCCTCTTGTAAAGCTTCCTCCTCCGCTTTCCGTGTCAAGTCATCAATCTCCATCGATGTACTATCTTGTGGACATGCTCCTCTGCATCTGCATGGGCACCGCCTTGCTCGCACGATATTCGCGCCTCGCTTCCTCTTACGCCTCGGCCTCCTCTTACGCCTCAAAGAACGCCGCCACCGCGGTTTGTCATGAACCACACGCATCAAGCGTCCGAAGCTGCTCCCACCAACACGACGGGAGCCGTCGGAAGGGCCTGCGAGGAGTTCCTTCGGACATGCCTGCACGAGTAGCACACAGTCGTAGCCACGGCGCCTACAGCCTTCCAGATATGCCTTCCATGCAACCGTCGCATCACTCGCTTCAACTCCCACCGAATGTGTGGGAGACCTACTCCAAACCCCTTGTATCACGACACTCCACACCTCGGGGTCCAATGAGAAGGTTCTGGTGAGCCAGTCTAGGACATCTCCGATTCGGGTGTACCAAATCGACTTGCTGGAAATCACTTAGGTTAACACCGTACGGACCTTCACGAACCGTACCAACACCGTAATGCACTTTCAATCTTGTGGCCTCCGACATGACTACAAATATTACAAATGTTGCAACCAGTGATTTCTCAACATACATTCCCCATACACTTGCTAAACAAACAAGTAGCCGAGAACAAGAACAAACACCAAGATACCTTCACGCGGAGACCTTGTCTTCGTATGAACAAGCTCCTCTCCTCCTCTCTTCTTGTCTCCCTCACTCGAGCTCCTCACCGTGTACCTCTCCCAACCTCCTCTCCTCCTCAACCAGATCTGCTATGCTTGTCCGCCGAGAGAAATGGTGAAACAAACAATGAGGAGACACGAGCCGGCTTTCTATATGATGTAGTCGCTCAACCGTTGGACGACTTGGCGAGAAGTGTCATTAAGCGGTTGAGCGACACGTGGACTAGTCGCTCAACCGTTGCACGACTTGGCGATGAAATCTTGCCCAACGGTTGAGCGACACGTGGACTAGTCGATTAATAAGTAATAGAACAATGCTAGAGGGAATGCATAGACAACCATGTCATAGTAGTTACGAAGGAGAATACGCCAACACATAATACAAGTTATAGAACAATGGTATAGATAACCATGTCATAGTACCTATGAAAGACAATACGTAAACACGGATGATGTAAACCCCCATCGCCACCCGCAAGACCTCCTCCGTCGCCGCCACGTCCCACACCCGTCCGCGCCAAAGAATACGCCCCGTTTGGGCTTTGGCCTGGGTGCCTAGGCCGGGCCCCGACAGGAAAGGCGCCAGAGCCTGCTGGTCCGTGGTCCTGTGGGGTCGACTCCACCTGGCTCGCGGAACACCGGGGCCCGCTAAGCCGCTCAACAGATGCACGAGCTCGGCAGTCTGAGCTCACCGCCCCGGCCTCCCGGTGCTTCCGCTGAGTAAAGATCCACGTCGTCACGCCCCTCGTCTTGGGGAGAAGGCATGTGCAGGTCAGAAACAGTAGACCGCATGGCAAGTAATGTTAATCTCTACAATATATCGACGATCGCCAACCTGAAGAGAGGAAACGCACCTGACTGGTATGCATAGTGCGGGCTGTCATACCCACCATACTGTCCGGACGGGTCGGCGATGAAAACATACTGCCCTGAGGCTCTCTGGTACGTGTCCTGGAACGACGCCGGCGGCGGTGGCTGTGGCGGTGGGGGTGTGTACCGACGTGCCCACCCGGACCCTCCAGCCTGCCCAGGCGCAGGCGCAGCAGGAGGCAAAGGCGTAAGCGCAGGCGGGGCACGTGGACGTGCCCCTCCTGAGCCTGCTGACCTATGCACCGACGAGGCCACCTCCCGGACCGACGAGCCCACCTCCTGCACCGACGAGGCCACCTCCTGTACCGTCCTGCATGACGTCAGCGCCACGCATCGCCTCGCCGCACTGTAGGCCCGACGAACAAACTGCACTAGCTCGTCGCGCGTGACCTCCGCACCAATGCCGATCCTGTCCAGGATCGACCGTCCGTCGCTGGCAACCCCGACGTTGATGTCTGTCTGCAAGGAGTATGTCAAAGCGTCAAACCTATAATTCAGGTAATAGTACGAAGACATTTGCAAATACGATTTTACGTACCACGAGGTGCACATTCCGCGCTAAGTGCAGAGGGTAGGCATCGGTCGCTCTTGCACGCGAAGGGGAAGGGTCGACGACATGCACCACCTGGTGCGTGTCTGCGGGCGCATCAGTGAAGGTACTCGTCAGACGACTGGGGTCAGACGTCCGCCCTCCTCACGCAGCCTCATGGGCGTTTCGCCACCGTGCCACCCACTCCCATCTTGCCCGCCACTACGCCCTAGTGCCACCCTCCTACTATGCTGCGAAGCGAACCATTGCAATTGGAAGTCATCGTTACGGAAATGTCAAAACATATGTTAACTAAATGTGTTGCATGAACTCACGTGTGGTCGACTCAGCACCCTCGCCCCAACAGAATCGAACAACTCGACGGAGGCGAATCGGCGCATCACCACAGGAATCTGCGTAGTCTCAACGAACACGCCGAAGACGAAGCTTCCTCTGCCCGCCAAGACGCCCGTCGCGCCAGACAAAGTGAAGATAGCCCAGAGCACGGGCCTCCGTCTCCTGATCGGAGTACGGCTCCCGGCGCACGTCGTCAGCGGTGAGACGGTCCATTGCTCCACAAAGTGCTCGTGAGGCACGCGTGACTGCACGCGATGTGCATCTTGTGTACTCGCGAGCCAAAACAATGGTTACAAAGGATTACCCGTCTGTTGTAGAAAATATATAGGAAATATGTACCCGCTCACGCACCAAAGGGACCCTACGGCCGGCGGTCCACCGCGTCCCCATGGTACATGTCCGCTCCGACGGTCCGGAGTCTATCGGCATGGGCCATCCGAGAGAAGCGCCGAACGACCACGATTCTGCGCGAGAGGGGCAGCTGGAGGATAGATGCGGGCTTAGTCCTACAAAGACGATCGCACATGCCGCGACGTCGCGGCAAGTACGGCCGATCCCCAATCGATCTCTAGCTCCTCGCCGTCGGCGATGGCCTCGCACTTACGAGACGGGCGTCGACGGAGTCACCGTGGTCTTTGTAAACAAGACCACCAAGAGCCACAACAGTACGCCCAGGTGCGCGACACACGGTCGACGGTGGGTTGTGGGACCATCCGCCGACCTCGTAAAACGAATAATTAGTAAGCCCGCCATATGGCTAGGCCTCAATGAATCGCTAAACATGGAAAGTAGGTACTATACTTACCCGAATCTGCGAAGCCACCGCAGGGCGGGCCATGCCATTGCCGCCCGAGAAGTCGGCACGGAGGCGCTGCCTCCGCCAAGAACGCCTCAAACTCGCCCAACAGGCGTCGCGCGATCCACACCCAAGCGTCCGTGAGAATGCAGTGCTCCGCGATAGGCAAGCCAAGCGAAGATCGCGACATCCTGCAGAAGTCGAGCCATCTCCCGAAAGGGAGGTGGAAGGTGTGCGTCTCGGGCATAGCGGTCCACCAGGCGGTCAGAGCGACCGGTCGAATGGGAATCGTCGTGACCGCTCCGGACCGGCCTGAACCTCCCCATCGTCGTCGACCAGACCGCCGTCCTCTTCGGTGGCCTCTACCATCCGTGCGAGTGGTAGAAGGCCGGAACGGCTCAGCCTACAAAGCACGAAGAAGTAAGTACATAGTGGACATACGATACAAAAAAGTGACAAATTTGCGGACAAACCTCTCTACCCAGCGTGGGTCTAGTCTCCAAGCCCGTCGGGGTGTCCGCGTACGAACCACCCCCAACTCAGCCGCGTCGTCCCCGCCAACCGGATGCGGCACACGACGGCTCACAGGTGTCTTGACGTCGACCAACCGTCCAATGCAGACTAAAATGCCAATCCGAACCACTAGGGTCTTGAGCCATACCTGCAAATTAAGAAATTAAAAGCATTCATATTACTTACACATTTAAATTATACTCCAATGGCATTACACTTTGCCCCAACACAATGACATTATTTTTCCTATGAAAGGATATATTACGTTAACGCCTATACCGATCGCTATGGATTGCGAAATATTTAATACATCATCGTTACTATGCATATTTATAATGGGTGAAGCTTTAGGGAAAAACAAAATTTGACATGTTTGATAATCCAACGTGTTTGGAACCATGTATCGTGTATTTAACATTCTATAAACTAGCATTTGCGAATGCACGCGTTATCGACATGTTTATCATTATATAAACAAGCATTTAGAAAAGTAACATATACGCAATTAGCGCAGCACGCACAATAGTACACTATGTCACTATACATAAAATTGCTAACATTATATGCCATCTTTATATAATTGCTAACACTATGTCACTATACATAAAATTGGTAACACTATATGTCATCTCTAAATAATTGCTAACACTATGTCACTATACATAAAATTGCTAACACTATATGCCATCTCTATATAATTGCTAACACTATGTCAGTGTACCTAAAATTGCTAACACTATATGCCATCTCTAAATAATTGCTAACACTATGTCACTATACATAAAATTGCTAACACTATATGCCATCTCTAAATAATTGCTAACACTATGTCACTATACATAAAATTGCTAACACTATATGCCATCTCTATATAATTGCTAACACTATGTCACTATACATAAAATTGCTAACACTATATGCCATCTCTAAATAATTGCTAACACTATGTCACTATACATAAAATTACTAACACTATATGCCATCTCTAAATAATTGCTAACACTATGTCACTATACATAAAATTGCTAACACTATTTGCTAACCTACCATGGTTTCAAATATAAACTTGTACAAATTAATACTATAAACTTACCTTAATAATCGTCGATGAAATGAATAACTCTTTTTCCTCCTCTTCTTCTTCCCCCTACTTTTCTTTCTCTCTTTCTCCTCTTTTCCTCTCGTCTCGGTTGGCTCTGGCGTCTCGGCGTTCGAATGGCGACAGTTGACGCTCACAAGCTTTTTATAGCCCCCAAGTCGCCATACGGTTGGGCGACTTGGGTGCAACTCACACCAAGTCGCCAATCCACAAAGCGACAACACCTCGGAACTTTAAATCGCTATACTATTGGGCGATTTGAGTGATTGTCGCCTCATGGTTACGCGACTTGAGAAAATCGCCAACCGCACGGCGACAGATTATTATTTCAAAAAAAATTAAGCGGTATTATTTCTGTACTTCGGAATAAAAAATAGATTATTTAAAAAAAAAATTCTGGTTGTGAGCCGTTAGATTAAGATCCAACGATCCACAATCGTGACATGTTCGGACGGTCCGAATGGCCCAATTGATCCTGATCGTCTATTTCGCATCGGACAGTCCAGATTCGTGGCGTGTCCAAACGGTCTGAACGACCCAATTGATCTGGACGGTCACTTTTAAATCGGACGCTCCACCAAGGTTCTAGTAGGGTTTGGGCTAGCCACGAGAAAAGGGCACGGGGCTTAAGTGGCTTAGGTCCACAAGTCATACACGGTGGCTAAACAAATCCGCAGCTAAACGTGTTTTTCGACCAAGATCTCGCAATTAAAAGCTAATCATCACCAATAAATCCTAATGATGCCGCTATAGGATTGTCAGGCGTTCCGACAAAAATGGCCCGGTGATGACCAGAGCCTCACCGGCGTTCCTGGGCACGGCGGTGTGATCCAAAGGTATGAATGAGTTCGCAATAAGCTTGCGCACCTAAAGGAAGTGGTGGCGGCAGTTGGGATGGCCCGAAACGGCGGCTAGCTGACGGTGATTAGCGACGACCTACGGCTTAACATGCATGCGAGGGTACAGAGGTGTATTGAGCAAAATAATGAATGAGTGAGCTACTGGTGCACTCTAAGGAGCTTACCAGTGGGTTGAAGTGGCCGGAGAAGCTTTGAGAGTGATTGACCATGGTAATGGTGACGGTGGCGGTGCGGCTCACGAGAAGGAGTCGCCCTGGGCAAAACCAACGACAACAAAGGGGTGAGAAAGTTTGAAGGTGACTAGAAGATGGTGACATTGCATGCAATCGGGAAATGGCTTACCCGATTGACAAAAGATGACGAATAGGGTTCTTGGCTAACAAAAGGGAGAACACCAAATTCACTAGCTCCTGTGAAGCAAACGAGCAATAAGTTGAGGGGAACACTTTGTTAGACCCTAAGGCACAAAGTGACGTGGAAGAGATGGAGAGGATCTCACTGGATCGAAGGTGACCAAAAGAGGTTGCTTGGTATGCGCTCTAAAAGTTCCAAAGGCACGATTGTGCCTCGTGAGCTTCAAACAAAAACAAGACCGTGCATTAGCACAAACGAAAACGGCAAGGAGAATAGAAGCTAAAGGATCTCTCGATAAGGTCTTACCGAAAAGATGAGCTTGAGCAAGCCTCCCTCCCCTCAGTCAACAGAGGAGAAGTGTGGGAAATTGATGGACATGGAGGGGGTTTTAACCCGGGAAGAAGACAGAAATGTAGGCGGTGTTACAAGGAGGAGCTCCAGGAGTGGTCGAGAGGGGCGGTGGCTCACGGCGGTGACGGCATGCATGCAAGCGAGCCTCACATGCGCATGGCGCCATGCTCGAGCATGGCAAAGACGCTGGAGAAGACGCCTCCGACAAGTGGGTCCAGGCGGTCAGAGGCACAAACGAGGAGCGGCTCGGGTCAGGTGCGACCGATGCATTAAGTGGTTTTGATCAGCACCGTTTGATCGCGAATGAACGACTTAGATTAGATGGCCCCTTCGGACTGTCCGATCGAACAAATCATGAGGGCCACACGATCCCAATTGGACGGCTCAGATTAGTTGGGCTTTTCAGACTGTCCGAACGGTCCAGCACGTTTGCATCGTTCGATGACGAATGGACGGCTGAGATTAGATGGGCCGTTCGGACTATTTGAACAGCCCGCTGATCTGGACCGTTGAATTTTCATCAGACGACTCGCGCGATGGGTTTAATCAGCACAGTTAGGAGGTTGGGTCCAGCCAAATGGCTTGGGTCGAGGTCAAGTCTAAAGAACAGTGCCGCGCTTGAGTTTAGGGTTTGACTGAGTTTTAAAACAAACTGACCCTACTTTGACTAGTCCTCTAAAAATAGAAATAAATTTCCTAAAATCCTGGAATAAATCAGGGATGTTCCTGAGAAGGTGTAGTGTCCCTAAAAATTACTAAACCTCACTGCTCATTAAAATATTTTGTACAAAATAAATCCATAACCGAAATAGATTGATGCATTGAGTTTGAATTTTCTAGGGTTTGAAAACAATCCCAAAAATTTGGGAAAAAGTATCTTAATTCAAAATAATTATTATAGTATTTGTATAAATTATCTCCAGATGAGCTTTAGTAGCATTGGTGGCAGTTTTGTTCTTGAGTTTACTTCTTTAAGTGTAGGTTCAAGACTTGCACAAGATTTTCCAAGTGCAATATCCAATGAAATGCTTGAAAACAATGATGCATGCTCATGAGATGCATACTAATTATTATTAATAAACTTGGGGATGTGACAATATAGGTGCTGTCTAGGGTATCTAATCAATGACAAATTCCATGTCTCGATCCGGCGGCATTCCTGGCAGCTCATCTGGAAACACGTCAGGATATTCGCATACCATGGGTACTTGACTAAGCTATGAAATTGAGATAGAGTTGAGCATGGGCTGCTATGATGGAGCAGCATATGCGGAGGTAAATATGAGCACTCTTCGTCCGGGTTGACTAGAGAAACCACTCGATTCAAGACAATCGATTATTCCTTGATGTTTGGATAATCAATCCATCCCAAGGATTACATCTAACCTAGGGGTGTGGGGTCCCCAAAATTGAATCCATTTCAAGTCAGTTGATTGCACAGAGGGCACAATCATAACGACAAACAAAAATGATTTCAAGTTCCCAGATATGTGTCTCATGTTAGCTCCCAAGGATCGAGGGTGACATGCACATATCCAACACAACATGGATCACATCCATACTTAAACATGCAAAAATATTAGAAGCATTATTATTTCAATCCCAACAAAAAGGACCATATGGCCCGATTTTTTGCATAAGTGGCCAATCGACCAAATCTAATCATAAAACAATAAATGGCAACGGAATAAAACATGGAAATAAAGGTAAATCACGCCTATGTTTATGAGTTATTGAATAAATGTTATTCTGTTCCTTGATGAATCATTGGTTACAAGATTAACAAGTATGTGACTTGTTGGTGAAGCTCTTTTAACTTATATGATGTCATTCTAAAAGTATCCTGTCGGATGCCACCGGGTCGAAACACAAGTGACTTATCGACCAACACATGTATTGATTAATGACCATGTTTCACGGTCATGGATATAGGGATATCGAATCAATAATGTGAACACATGTTAGAGAACATGGGGTTGGATTGACCCACCTTGAGACACTACTGAGATTGTTATGATTTCATGTGTCATCAGTTGGTCTCAAGCAATGATGATGTATAATCCTTAGACCTGAGATCAACATGGTTTCCTACATTTGTAAGAGTGTACTTTGGGGTTGTTAAACGCTACTCCGTAACTAGGTAGTTATAAAGGTAGCTTTCAGGTATGCTGTAAAACATGTGGAGGAATATGACTGGTCGGATATGGGATTTGCCCCTCCTAACATAACAGGAGAGATATTATATCTCTGGGCCCCTCGATGTGGTCGGATAAAGAAAGTGCATGGCTATGCCACTAGTGGTCGAAGAGTTCGACCACGTCAAGTTATCCAACACGTGATCGAGAAAGTATTGAACAATCTATGGATGACATAAATCTCACATAGAGTTCAACCAGATATCATGAGGCAAAGGGAGAATACATGAGTAGATCTTTCAGTTCGATCAGATACGGGCTAGTCGTATGGAGATACGAGCTGGTCGTAGGCTGGTCGAACATGATCACTTACTGATCGTGAACTGGTCGTAAGGAGTTACGGACTGGTCATGACAATATATGAACTGGTCGTATAGGGATACGAGCTGGTCATAAGTGATAAGGACCTACTTGTAGATCATATTGCACTAAGGTTCGTCCAATATAATTCGTGTGTATTCGGGAATCGTTATGTCCTACTAGGAACCGCTAACGACTCGTGATCAAAAAGGAGTTTCCGAGTCACAACCGATTACGCATGAACCTAATGGGTCACATACTTAAAGGGTTGGAACAAACGTGTTCGGATAGGATTCGTCTTGGGCACTTTATAAGGAGATGCATAAGGCTATTGGGATAAATACGAGATAATGTGAGTTGCCCTACCGAAACCCTAGCCGCTATCTTCTTAAGAGAGCCATACTGTTCGACTTGGTGCTAGCACACCGACGTACAGAGTTCCTTTCCTAGACGTGTGGATACCATAGAGGCGCTACTGCGGTTGCAGTTGCGCTTGAGGACGATACACGGTCTTCACAAGGAATTGCAGAGGCTGTTGGAGGAGACAATCGACTTGCGAGGACGCCGAAGATCGACTCGACCACTACATCGACGCTCTTCGTTGGATTAGACTACTCCAACTCTTCTTCGCCGCACTCTGCGTCCGGTGGTAACGATCTATGATCTCTTGCTTGCATGGCATCCTAGTTTATGTGGTAGAATTTTTAAATTGCCAGCTAGTGTAGCCTACCCATATCCCTTTAGTGGTATCGAGCCATCCTGCATAGTTTTTGATTTAGATCGATCGCATATGCTTGATATATGGCAGTAGTAGAATGGATCTATTACTGGTTTGGTTTGGTAACCTAGATCGATTCATATGGATAGAACGATCTAGGCACTGGTCGATAAGATCGATCGGGTTTTCGGTGGTAGTAGATGGGTTACGAGGAGGTATGAGCTAAAACGACCAGATGGTTAATTGTGCTTGTTTATGATCACATTGCATGATACTCCTACCGGTCGGAATTCCGCCATCGGAGTATGTCATAGTGTGTGGTCGTATTAGGGGCGAGGCGAGGTGGACGAAGGGGTTTGGGGGGTGGGGCCAGGGAGTTAGAGAGAGAGTGTGTGAGGGGGCATGGTGGGCTCAGCTAGGCTAGGACGGCGTGCGAAGGAGTTGGGTGTAATATCCCGATATTCATTAGAGAATACAATAATATTTAGAGAGAGAAATTAAAAGAAAATTCAGGATTTGTGGGAGGATTAGACCTTGGGCTTTCGGCTCAAGGCATCCTAGCCAAGTGGGCTGGCCATTTAGTGGAGTCAAGAGGGAGGATGCCCCTTCCCCAAAACCATAGCACCCTGCTATAGTACCACCACCACATCAGAGCGTGGGTATCAGAGTGTGACCCCCTTCCTGTTGCTCTGCCAAGAGGAGGAGAAGAGGAGAAAGGAAGGAGAGGAAGGAAGGAGAGGAAGAAAGAAGAAGAGGAAAAGAGCAAGAGGTAGAAGAAGGGGGGATCTTTGCAAGGACTTCAGCAAGGTCCAGCGGAGAATTCGTCGATAAATTCGTGTTCCCCATTAGTTATTGTAATTCTTTTAAATGGGATTTGTCGTTGAAAGTCATATTAGTACCCTCATCAGATCGGATTTCTACTGCTGTTGATCCATAAGTTTGAGATAGTTCCAAGCTAAATAAGTGATTAGGGTCTATTAGATTTTATGTGGGTAATTGCGATAGCTTTCTGGAAAGTCTTGGATAGCAAATTTTGGATGGATAGATATTTAGTTACGATTTTTGCAATCCGAGTGCCTGTTCAGTCTCTAGAATTCGGGCAGTGAACATAGTTAAGGTTTGGAAACGGGCGAATCTGGACATTTGGTTTCCATGACTTAGATAGATATCTTAATAATGATTCCAGAGAGTCCAAGTCCATATTTTTTAGACAAGTAGAATGAAAGTTATGGAATTTTCAAGTGTTCATTGCAATTTTGTCCCTCTCATAGAGATAGTCAGAAAGATTGCTATGTTAGCAACTTTTGTTGCACAATGAAAAAATTATAATAAATTTAATATGTACGCTAGTTCTCTGTAGATTCCAGAATGACTTAGATCATTGTGTTTGGTTGTACCAATTAAAAGATATGTAAATTCTAAGTCGATAGTACCGAAGATGGTAGAACTGTCTTCGGAGATACAAACAGAGGTTTAGATCAAATAATCTGAATGTCCGGTCACCTGAGAATGTGTAGGTATGTGTGCGTAGATTCCATAGAACTTGAGTTCATGATTTTTGGAGCTTTAAATCAAAAGTTGTGATTTTTTCCATTGGTGGCTGTCTGTTTTGGACAGATTGGGACTTGGCAATATAATGGTATTGTTTCGGTTGTGAATAGGAGCAAATAAGTTTATCTAGTTTTCTTGCTTTGATGTGGGCAATTGAATGGTATTCTTAGTGTGCTTCACGAATGCCAAGTGGTGGTGAGAACCCAGGGTAGAGCCCTCTTTTAAGTCAATCACCCGTCCCCACGTTGAGGCAAGTGCAAGTGGTGTAAATTATATGCGGATTTTCATTCATGAAAATTGCTATGGTTTATTTGTATGCAATTGTTATTTATGATTTTGCCACTGATTGTTAATAGCTCATGATCGATTAAGATTATTTCGCTCATTTGCATCATGGCATTCATTCTGAATCTTGGACTACGTGGTAGCCAAGAATTGATTCTTTGAGGTCCCCATCATGCATTGGGCGGCATCGATCCCCATCATGTACTAGGGCAGATGAGGTCCCCACACTCTTGGAGTGTGGGCTTGAGGTCTCGTGCTCGAGGGCACAGACTTAAGTATGCATCGACAGATGCACTACTTAGATTACCGTAATTGCAAAGAAGGAAGAAAGTTGCATTCTTGTCATTTGCATCAAAGTATAAGAGGTTCAATTATGGATTCCTTGTTGATATTTACATGAGGATTTTGTTATCTTCATTATTTATTCATTATGTTCTGTCTTTTACACTGTTGTACTTTGCTAAGTAGTGGACTCACGCTTGTTGTTGATATTTTCTTTAGGTACTTCGCGAGGAAACGACATGCATGGGAGGGGTTAGATTTGGTGCACTTCACTCATGCTCACCCATGGCACTTAAAGATAGATCCTTTATTTAAACTTAGTGATCATGCTATTACTTCTGTTCTAAGACTGTGATCATCCTTCGTGATGATTGAGATTTTGTAATTGGAATAGTCAAGTAAGCCTTAAGGATATTTCTGTTTATGTCTTAATATTTTTATAACTTGATTTATTTACTCTTACATGTTAGAATAAATCAAATGACTTTCTTAGTCTATCATCCAAGTAAAGCCTTGTCGAATCCTGCCATTTTCATGTGGTTCGGTTAATTGATGATTAGAATTGTCTAGAATCTTGTTATCCAATATACTTTTGATTATTGCTAGCTTGTTAGATGTTGAAAAGCTTGTTAATTGTTAGTGGAAGGAAGTAAATTGAATTGTTGTGTTAGTTTAGTAGCATCCTAGGCTCAGAGTTGAGCTGGGGTGTTACATTGGCCCGCTACTGTTTTGGCCTAATGGAGCGGCGGGGAAAATCAATTAGGTTTTGAATTTTTGAATAGTTTGAATGTTTGTCAAATTTTTAAACATAGCGGACATGCTCCAAAAATTATTAAAATGTCTGTACAGGCTCCTGACGTAGTGTAGCTTTTTGTGTAATTTTTCTAGAATTTTATTTCTTCTAATTTTTTTCTTGAAAATTCTTTTATCCTAAAAATTTATGAAAATGTTTGTATTCAAATGCAATAATTGATTTAAGAAAAATTTCAAAAACATGCTCAAAAATATTTCCACATTTATCCTCAGTACAATTATCCCAAGTTTGAATTTTTGGGATATTACATCCTTGCTCCCCTGCCCATGCCTCCTTCCCTCCCTCTCGGACTCTGCTGGTAGGACGCCTTCCGCATGTCCAAGCCCGCCTTCTTCCAGATCCTCCACTCCCTCGTGCTCTCCGACCCCTCCGCCGCATCCTCCCTTGCAGCTCGCTCTGTCGCCTGACCAAAAGCTCGGCGCTGCGCTTTTTCGCCTCGCCCACATAGCGCTCGCTCACACAAGTGGCGCACTGTTCGCCTCACATCCCCGCCAGATCCGGGCCCTCCGCTTCCTCTCGACCTACCTGGCGAGATCTAGGTGAGGGCAGGTGACACCGCAAGCTCACAACGGCCGACCACGACTTGCACACCACTGCCTCCCCACTGCACGCAAGACACCAAGATCCGTGTGTTGCTTCCGCTGGTCCACACTGCCCAGCCGATACCCCTCCCGTAGGCCATCTCCACCGATTCCCATCTAAGGTATTCTCCAGTCCTCCTTGGGGCACTTGGCTAGCAAGCGCCGGCTTGGTT
This sequence comes from Phyllostachys edulis, assembly GCA_036346405.1. NCBI lineage: Eukaryota > Viridiplantae > Streptophyta > Magnoliopsida > Poales > Poaceae > Phyllostachys > Phyllostachys edulis. Next base: position 75,821 of record JAYEVD010000153.1, on the reverse strand, counting down.
CTCAGATCACCATCTTTGGTGTTCAACAACAACTCAATTGATGCACACTACTCGCTAGTGCAAGATCAAAGGTACCACACTACCCGCTTTGCTTAGCTTAATGTTGATGCCTAGGCCCAACTATCAAGTGTAAAAATTTTGACCGCAAGTTGTGGACTCACGGTATCGCTTTGCAATTTGTGTGAACTTTGGTAAATATGATATTTACCGACTTGAACCAAAATAAAGTGGTATTTATCGATACCAAACCGTATTTTACATAATACCGCCCTTATGAAATTAATAATATCAGATTTACCGTATACACCATATTTACCGAAAAACCGAATGAATAGCCCTACAACAAGAATGGGTGCGTGGTAGGTCCCTTGTCGTGGCATTTTTGTGCGGCATAGGGTGTCATTTTTGCCATTTCGTGTTTTAAGGGTTATTTTTACTTTTTCGATTTAAAACATGCTAAATAAGCCACAAACTCAACTTGCCCTACCTCCGATGGAGCGCTTCAATGTTTGTTTAAGCGCATGTTGTGGAGGCAAGCCGCACTACTAGCGAACATGTCATCACAGACGGTTGCCGAACCGTCATCACAAACGGTTTCGAACCGTCTATATTTGTTCGTCTGCGTGATAACAAGCGCTTATCACAGACGGTTTTTGTTGAAACCGTATGTGAAGGCTAGTATCACAGATGGTTTCCATTAAAAACCGTCTGTGATACGTAGCATATCACATACGGTTAAATGGAAACCGTCTGTGATACTAGCCTTCATAGACGGTTTCAACAAAAAACCGTCTGTGATAGTTCATCATCCTAACTACATTTTTGCTGTTTTTTTTTGCTAGCCTCAGGAATTGCTAGCCATGCCCTCTGAAAACAAGCATGCACAAAAATAGATACATCACAGATAATCAATTGTTGACAAACTCAAAATGATCATCACTCAAAATAAATTACAAAAGATCTCATTTGTTCAAGTATTGTCGCTATAGTTACAATTGGATTACAATTGAGTCAATTGTTTGTAGGTGGTTGAGAGGTTTCGACGGGGTGATGCTTTGGGTCGGCGATGGAGTGAAAATCTCCGTTGTCATCAACGATATCTGACATGATAAAGGCGCAGAGCTTCCCTCGAATGTCCGTGATCTCATCCGCATCGAGTCCATCCAAATGTATCAACAAGTCCTGTCGCTAGCAAGAGCAAAGTGGTAAGCATATATATTTAAATTTATAATTAGGAAATAATTATTTAGAGATTGACAAACCCTGGGATCCTTCTTCCTAGTTGTAATGATTTGCTGTATATGATAGCAAACATAGATTGCACATAACTCATCTTTTTTTGCTGGCGGCACTGCAAAAATAGAATTACATATATAGGTATAGTCAGTTTGAGACGCGTTATTATGAAGTATGATATAGGATTATTGTGTTGTAGCGCGTACCAGAAATTTCATCCTGTGTGTTAGTTCGGCGCTGTTTCCATTGTATATTCCTTCATTGGCAACATAGGCGATGAACGACCTACATGATTCCAAAAAGTTATCCTCGGCCATTTCAAATGAATGAAGACTACAATAGAGTTATGTATGGAGGAAATGAGTATACCTCTCGAGTATTCCTTTCGAAATGCTAAATTTGTGGTCGCTATGGATTAGGGAATCAAGGTATATCACATGGTTCCTCTTTTGTATAATGACTAAAAGGATCCAGTGGTACCTACTCATGTATGTCGCTATAGTCATTAAACCTAAGTTCGTGCTGCGTATAAAGTACAAATGAAATTTGTATAGCAAGTAGTGACACTTACCCCTCGTTGTAGGGCACCACTATGTACTTCTTGTCTACCTGATGAAGCAATGTCGCCGCTATGTATTTCTTGATGAAGGACGGGTCTTCTTCGATGGTTTGCAAACATACCACGTGTGGGTCGAGGAAACCCACCGGTTCTTTCCATTCTCGGACTTTTTTCCACATGTATCTATACACAAGCAATGAGTTCTGATATTTATCGGTATCACATGAATGTAGAACTTGATTGTACGCACTTACAGTGTCCAACATCGTAGAAGCGAGTCGTCGAGGCCAATGAGGTTGAATATGTCATATAAGTCGTTGAAGCCCACGACGAAGTGGTTCATCCCGTTGAAGAAATGCTCATCGTTGTATCTGATGGTGATTCCAGTATCGCACCCCTTCTTTGCAGTCTTCTGCATGTACCAGGCATGCAAAGCTTGACAAGCATATCCAGCGCGCATTAATACTGCGTGGGAGCACAACGGTTTTCCGATGATGTAGTTCCCGGACATCCCAGACTTTCCAAACTTGGGAGGCACCTTAACGTTCATCGATTTCGATTTGACCTTAACGATTGGCAGCGTCTTCCTGTGAGACGACTCAAGAACCGATACGGCGGCACGCTTTTGTTGTTCCTTCGGCGTCTTCTCCACGGGAACCAATGAGGTGGCCTTCTGAGGCGAAACATGAGGTGGAGTCATCGAGGGTCCCGTTGGAGAGGAATGGTTGTGTCCAGATCGCGGCACTACTAGGTCCAGGGCAATGTCCTTCTTGGGCCATTGGATAAAAGTGTGCACAACATCCCCTATTGTTCTGATGTCTTCGTTCGGGCGAATCTTCAGCGGGACGGCCACGAAATTGTCATGTACCATATCCAGCTCGACCCTGGTGTAACCTCGCACCACCGGGCACCGTCTTTCAGCCGCCTTTCTGGTATAGATACACCATCCCCACGCAGCCTCAATAGAAAGGGACCCATCCATCCTTACTTGGAGCTTGTATGCCGGCCCTACAAAACGATCACGCAATTAGCTAAGGCGCCCTATAGGTCTATCTTTGGTGCATTCCATAGATGTACATTACCTTGATGTCGTCTATCGGTAATTGGACATCGCCATGTTCGAATTATGCGTGGACACGACACTACTCCGATGTGGAGCAGATCGGCTCCTAAATTAACAGGCGCTTGCTTATGCATCGCTCAGAGTTGATTCATTTGATCCTGCAATGCTGCTAGCTTTTCTTCAAATTTTTCAGTAATCATCTGTACCAACCGGTCCTCGTGCTCGGCCTTGGATCTCTTCCTACTCCTATACGTGCAGTAGTCGTATGCGAATCCATGACTCCAAGGAAAGTTAACCCCAAGGCCTCGCATGCGACCCAGGTGCTCCTTGTTTCCCAGGGCTGTAGATAGTATATCCTTCTCCCTGTCTGCTTGGAAGGAGCCTTGGGAAGTTTGGGCGATCAATTCACGCCGCAAGAGGTCATCATGTTATTCTAGACACTATGAAGTTATGGACTTATTAACAACTAGGTAGTTCGACATATTTACCACATGTTGGGACACTTCACGGTCCGGGTTTGTGAAAGAGATGTTGGGAAGAGACTTTGCCCTCGCTTGTAACCAACTTCGAATGCGGGTCTGTGATGTCGACAAATGGCCCGTTATGTTCGCCTCCGCCGCCGCCCATTCCTCGATTTACCCACGTACCCAGCGGTGCCGAAGTCTGTATGGTGAGTGTTTCGTGTCTCGAGAGCTTTGTGCGCTGCATTTTGCTCCTTAAATTTAGTCGCCGTCTTCATAGCCACAAAGGCGCCCCATGCTTCCCGCATCAAGAATCCATACTTGAAGGCGTCGACCGTGTTCACGTACTTCGTGACAAGAATGCTCTTGAATGTCCTCCACGATTTATCTATCGTGGGCATCGCCGTCTGTTCCACGCGTGCCATGTCTGCTTCTAGGATAGTGAACTTGTTTGAAAGTTCTGTCCACAGCGTACCTCTCACTTCTTTCATCAGATCCTTCCACCTTGGTGTGGTGATAGGGACCCATTCCCTTGCAAGTATCCCGTAGATGGTCCGAAATCTCGTCGCTGATCTCTTGGGACTCAGAGGGACCCCAAAGTCACTGACCTCCGTGATGACCAGTCAGCCCACAAGCATTTTCGATTTTCCTCTGCCATCTCGCTTTTGTATCGTCTACAGCGTCAGTGATGGCAGCCTCGTCGACGCCTCTGCCATCTGCGGTGTCGGTGACGGCGGCGAAGACGGCGCCTCTGCCATCTGTGACGTCAGTGACGGCGGCGAAGACGGTGCCTCTGCCATCTCGCTTACTTGCTATCTATATAAGTTACATATGCAATAAAATGGATTGCAAGTGTCCCAAATTAACATATACATATGAAGTATCTCCATGTCATTTAAACTGCTAAACATATACTACATGTATATGAATGAAATTGCATAATTAATTCCGACAAAGGCACGAGGAGGACCAAATTAACATAATCAAATGTAAATCATTCAAGTCATTTAAATGTGAGCCATCTCAGCACTAAGGTCTATTCTCTTCATAAATTGGATAAGAAAACTAAAATTCAGATTTTGAGCTCTATCCAAAGCTTAACTAGACTGACATAACAATCACATGTATAACAATCTCTTGTGATCTTTGTATAGATAGAAACTAGTGATACGAATCTTTTGCATAGATAGAACCCGAGCCCATCTTTGCCCGAGCCTACTTCATCGAGCCCGACACACTAGAGTGTACGATTTGCTTCATGCCGTGGAGGATTGGCATGAAGCAAACATACACTCAAGTGTGTCAGGATCGACGAAGTAGGCTGTGTTTCACCTGAACATTTAGGATGAACGCCCAAGGAGTGAGCTAGCTAGCTGAATTCAGGCCTCGAGTTAGCTCCTATTCTAACACTCGTAACATTCCAGCATATTTAAATGACCAAATTATCATATACATATGAAATTTCTCCATGCCATTTAAAAAGAAGAATATGCTCAACATATTCATTATAAGAACAACCAAAAACAGCATGAAGCTAAGCAAATAAGATTGCTCAATTGCTCTCAGTTGACTAATTGCATAAGACATAGTCTTTGCAATCTCAGTCCTTTGTCAAAATCTCTTCACCAATCAATTTTGATAATTACAAAACAGATCTTGAGCTCAAACTACAACTTTCTCATATGTCAAGTTATCTCGAGTAGTAGTTAAACTTTCACCAATAGATTACAATTTAACTATCTTAGTGAAATCAAATCACAAGAACAACACATAAAGCATTCTAAGAAATGTAACATCTCATCATATGCCTTCAAGATAATTTACAAATTTATATCAACAATAAGCCTAATTGATGATTGAGAATAGAAATGCAAATATCTCACGTAAGATCAATCGATCACGTAACATACAAGTGTAATCTTAATTTAGCTATAATGAAAAAGAAAGTATAAAGGCTACTAATTATAATGACCATATAAAGCAATATGACAATATGATTAAGCTCAAGTCTGCTTTCTAATTATCTATTTGATTTCAGATTTAGACTATCATCACAAAGCATCTACAGTAACCCATCACAAAGGAAGGGAGGGGGGATAGAGCGAGTAGAGTGGTATACCAGAGGAGGCACGAGGGAGTACCGGAGGAGGCGCTGGAGCCGGCGCGAGGAGGGAGCTGGTGACAGGTCAGAGAGGAGGATGGTGATGCTCGTCGGGCTGGAGTCGGAGCAGGGAGGCGGTCGATCGTTGGGCTGGAGTCGAAGGAGGCCACGCGTTGGAGGAGGGAGTTGGCCGCTCGTTGGGCTGGAGTCGGAGCAGGGAGGAGGCCGGTCGTCGGGTTGGAGTCGGAGCAGGGAGGTGGCCGATCGTCGGGCTAGAGTTGGAGCAGGGAGGCGGCGAGCCCTAGAGGAGGCGAACGAGCGCGTGAGAGCTTAAGGGGCGCGGGAGTAGTGGAAGTGACGAGCAAGAGCAAAAAGCCTAGCAATTCCCTCCTTATAAGGAATCACAGACGGTTCTAAATAAGAACTGTCTGTGATACGTCCCATATCACAGATGGTTCTTATTAAGAATTGTCTGTGATTCCTTATCATAGATGGTTCTATAATAGAACCGTCTATGATAGCCTGAAAAACCTGGTGACAATCTGTGATTGACAAAACCTGGTGACAAGTGATTGTCAAGTCCTTATGAACCTAGTGACAAGTATGATGACAATCATGACAAGTCCATATGAACGTAGTGACAAGCATGATGACAAGTTCATAACACATTTGACTTCAAAAATTCATATCTAATTCAACTCAACTTCAAATCAAGTGAAACCAATTTTGATATTCCACATTACAATGAACGTCCACATTGACATCAATATCAAAGATGACAAATCCATAACACATTAACACATGACAATTTCACGTTGGCATCAAAATATATGAGAGATTACAAGTCCATAACACATGATGTTATGGAATAAATTAATTACAATGGAGTAAATTCTTAATTAAAATATAGCCCTTCATGATGATCGATGCGCATATAGCTAGCTTCCTCACTGGGTTCTTCCTCGAGCCTGATGCCATTTCCGAAAGGAGGCAACTCGTCAAATTGATTGTATTCTTCCTCGTCCACTACATTCTCAACTCCAACAATCCTCCTTTTTCTATGAAGAACTACGTGGCACTTCTTATTTGCCGGGTCGGTTACATAAAAGATTTGAACAACTTGGTTAGCCAGTACGAATGGTTCGTCTTTGTATCCGACACGTTCGAGGTCCACGGTAGTGATGCCGTACTTGTCGACCTTCACCTGTGGGAGATGGTCCCAACGGCACCGAAATAGGGGGATCTTGAAAAGCACATAGTCGAGCTCCCATATCTCCTCTATTTGCCCATAGTAGGAGCTCCTCAGCCCATCGGTACTGAATGCATCTATACAGACACCGCTGTTCTGGACTGTGTTCTTCCTATCCTAAGCTACCGTATAAAATGTGTACCCATTTATATCGTATCCTTGCCATGTGACAATTATAAATTGTGGCGCTTGTGCTAACCATAGCAGCGTATGATCACTTGATGACCTCCCAGTGATTCGCACCTTTAACCATTCGTTGAACCGACGGTTGTGCTCTCTCATGATCCAAACCTCCAACCGGTCTGGATTCTATTGGCATACCATGTCTTTGTGCTCGTCGATGTACGGAGACACTTGGGTCATGTGTTGCAAGACCGTGAAATGGGCTTGAGCGTACGTATCCAAATTGGGAGTGATTGATTTTCTTCCGATGGTCCCGATACCATCCAGTAGCCCCTCATGGCGAGATAGAGGCACACCTATCAGTTCCACCTGAGCCATGTAGTCGACGCAGAACTCAATGACCTCTTCGGTTGCATAACCTTCGATGATGCTGCCCTCCGGTCGAGATCGATTTCGTACGTAGGACTTGAGAATTCCCATGTACCTCTCGAACGGGTACATATGACGTAGGAATACAGGGCCGCATATCTTTATCTCTTTCACAAGGTGAATAATGAGATAGACCATGATATCAAAAAATAACGGAGGAAAATACATCTCAAGATGACATAAAGTTGTCACCACCTCGGCCTGCAGAGCATCTAGTCTTTGGGGATCGATGACCTTCTGAGCAATTGAGTTGAAGAAATAACACAGCCTTAAGATTGCCACTCGGACCTTGTTCAGCAAGATACTCCTAATTGCAACAGGAAGCATTTGTGTCATCAGCACATGACAATCATGAGAATTCATATCAATTAATTTTAAATCTTGCATAAAAACAAGTTTCTTAATGTTAGCGGAGTAACCAGACAGAACTTTCACACCATGCAAGCTCTCGCATAGTTCATTTCTCTCGGCCTTGGATAGAGTGTAGCAAAATTTGGAGGAAGGTATGTTAAATCTGTATTGGTCTCTTTCGGTGCTAACTCGGTCCTTATGTTCATATCAAACAAGTCACGCCGTGCGTTTACACCATCCTTTATTTTTCCACTAATGTTCAGTAAGAGACCAATCAAGCTATCACATACATTCATCTCTACGTGTATGACGTCGATGTAGTGGCGAACTTCTAAGTGCTCCCAATAAGGCAAGTCCCAAAAAATTGACCGCTTCTTCCAGATGTTCTTCTGATGGGTTCTTAATTTATGTCCCTTCCCAAGCACAACATCGATATCCTTAACCATATCATAGACCTCTTTCCCTCTAAAAGCCCTTGGAGCTGAATCATCCTCCTTATTACCGTCGAATTGTTTCTTCATCTTGCGGTATGGGTGACTCCTGGGAAGGAACCTACAGTGATGCATATACACAGTTTTACGTGAATTGTTCAGCCAAACACTCTCCGTAGCATCTAAGCAGTGCGGACACGCTTTAGCTCCTTTTGTACTGAAGCCTGGTAGGTTACCAAGGGCAGGAAAATCATTGATGGTGCAGAGCAACATGGCGTGTAAAGTGAAGTTCTCTCGTTTGTACGCATCCCATACTTGTATCCCTTCGTTCCACAGTGTCACAAGATCTTCTAGCAATGGTGCTAGGTACACATCAATATCATTCCCAGGTTGCTTCAGCCCTTGGATAAGTAGTGACATCAAAATGTACTTTCGCTTCATACACAGTCAAGGAGGAAGGTTGTACATACATAGATTCACGGGCCAAGTGTTATGTCGGCTACTCATGTTACCGAAAGGATTCATTCCATCCGTACTCAACCCTAACCTTATGTTCCTCAGTTCCGCACCGAACTCTTCGAAGCTCTGATCGAAGTTTCTCCACTAGGTAGAATCAGCAGGGTGTCTTAGCTTTCCATCTTTCTTACGCTCCTCCGAAAAGCCCTTTGCCAATCTTGCCTCCTTTGGGTTCGCAAATAAACGCTTCAAACGTGGGATCACAGGCAGATACCACAACATCTTAGCAGGAGGTCCTTACTTCACCTTAGCAGTATTCTAACGTTTGTATCAGGATGCTTTGCACACGGGACATACATGCATGTCTGCGTACTCTTTACGGTAGAGGATACAATCGTTCGGACATGCATGTATTATTTCTACTTCCATTCCCAATGGACAAAGAACCTTCTTTGCTTGATAGGTGGTGCTGGGCAACACGTTTCTCTCCGGAAGAATGTCCGCTAGGAGACCTAACAACGCCGTGAAACTCTTGTCGGACCTACTATTGCTTGCCTTCAATTTAAGCAGTTCAATCACGGTTGACAACCTTGTGTATTCCGGCTTGCAGCCAGGGAACAATGGTCTCACCGAGTCCTCCATTAAGCCCTCGAATTTACAAAACTCTCTCTCATTGTAGTTCTCTTCTGCATCGCGTAGCATCTGATCCAGATTGTCATCATGTGACCTATCCTGATCAAAAGCACAGTCCACATCTGGCATATCGTTGACTTCCTCGGCAATGTCGTCATTATTAACATCTGGTATAATCTGCTCTTCACCGTGACTGGTCCAACATGTATACCCTTTTTTGAAACCCCTTCGAATCAAGTACGCTTCAATCTGCGCCAAGTTGTTAAACATCTTCAGATTACCGCAATCAATGCATGAACAGTACATAAAATTTATCCTCTTCTTCAACATATCCTGCTCGGCGGCTCTTCTAAAAGCAACCACGCCATTAATGTACTCTTGACTCACACGGTTCACACCGTACATCCAGTTTCGGTCCATCTACGCTACGCATGTAACAAATTAGTGTCAAATTAGATTAATAAACCGCAAGTACGTACTCTTTCTATTTACCAAACATACTTAAATTGATTAGCGATTAATTTATTGCAAACATAAAGGGTTATAGATCGTTACCCTCGGAGCTCATGAAGAAAATACCAAATATCTCTCAAGAATCCTCTCCTTCTCCTTTCCTCCTCTCCTTCTCCTCCCTTCCCTCTTTGTCGGCGACACAATGGGCTTCCTATTTACTAAATATACTTAAATTGATTAGCGATTAATTTATAGCAAATATAAAGGGTTATAGATTGTTACCCTCGGAGCTCACGATGAAAATACCTAATATCTCTCGATAATCCTCGCCTTCTTCTCCCTTCCCTCTCTGTCGGCGACGCAATGGGCTTCCTATTTACCAAACATACTTAAATTGATTAGCAATTAATTTATAGCAACATAAGAGCATCTCCAGTGTATTGAACCGATACTGATTCAAAGAGATGCCACGGAAGCATTCAAAGAACTAGTCATTTTTCCCCCAATGTATTGATCCGATTCTTACTCTTAAGTGGGACCGACATCTTATTAAAAAAATCAGAAAAGAAATAAAATCTCTCTCAACCTCTCTCTCTCTCTCCATTTCCTTCCCCCTCACAGAACTTAATGCGCGCATATGCTAAGCACCCAATGAAAAATATTATTCTATTCACTTGCATCCAGATGCAAAGTTTGCATCGGTTCCTAGAGTTTTGCTTCGAAATCGGCAGCTTCCAACGTGTGGAATCGGTTCTTAGCATTAAATCTAGCCATTTGAACCGGCTTATAGGCACGTACATTGCAGATGCTCTAAAGAGTTGTAGATTGTTACCCTCGGAGCTCACGACGAAAATACGAAATATCGCTCGAGAATCCTCTCCTTCGCCCCTTTCTCCTCCTCCTCCTTCCCTCTCTCCCTCTGGCGGCGCAAGATGGGCGTTTACAGTGGCGGCTCAAATGGGAATGGGCAGGGTCCGTCCATCTATTTGTAATGCAAGGATATCACGAGCAGTTCTTCTTATGAACCGCCTGTGATATACAACTATCATCGACGGTTTTAAATAGAACCGTCGGTGATAGTTCACTGAGACGATACAGTGTTTACAACCGTCTATGATACTAGAGATTATCATAGACGGTTGATTAATAGAACTGTCTGTGAACTATCACCGACGGTTCTATTAATCAACCGTCTGTGGTACATGAGATTATCACAGACGGTTCTTTTAAAGAACCGTCTGTGATAGTTCCTAGATGGTTCTATTAATGAACCGTCTGTGATAGATATCTATCACAGACGGTTATTAATAAGAACCGTCTGTGATAGGCTGGCACTAGGCCCAGACAGACCCAACATAGACGGTTCCTTTTGAACCGTCTGTGATAATTTCATCACAGACCATCACAGACGGTTCCAAAGGAACCATCTGTAATGAGACGTCTTCTATAGCTTGTTTTGTAGTAGTGTGGCGCAGAACGTGGCTGTTTGAGTAGTTTACAACTCCACGGTTTGGCCTGTGATGTTAGCTCGTCAAACCGGGCAGGCACGGCATGCTAATCAATGGGGTTTCTTCAAGCTTAAATATATCTCAGTTGGCGTATGTATATATGTACTGGCTGCGCATATGATTGAAGCTTATATGCCTTAAGCTAGGGACTAAAGTCAAACAAGGTCTCTTGATAATTGATTGTTTGTTTACCCATATATATGGACTACGTACTTAATTAACTTGCATTTGTACGCATTTGCATGGTACATGTCTACAAGGGAGTAGAATAAATTAACATTTTTTTAGCAGAGAAGAATTTGACAACTTGCGTTTTCCCAAAGAAAGAACAAATCAACTACTTGAGGTATATGAAAAAAAAAAAATAAATCACGAGCCGGTCTAACAACTAGCCAGCCCAATACGGTCAGAAAACAAAGTTCTAACGACTGGCCAGTGCATAACGAGAAGACAAAGTTTTAGTTAGTGGTGTCAGCTTGGTACACCTCTTTAAGAAAAAGTTTGCGGACATTAAATCAAAGTAGTTAATATTAAGTGGAATCAAACCTGCATTAACCTAAAAATATAAATCAAGTCAAAGATTTGCCCCAGTTAATAATATTCAAATATATATATCTATATCTAATGTTCAATTTGATTTATTTTTATGCTAATACAGATTTGCCACATCTAATATTAACCACTTTACTATTAAAATTCATAAACTTATCTAAAAGAGGTTTACTGAAGCCAGTCCCTTAGTTTGATCGGTTAATATTTTGATCGGCCCGCGCGCGCTTTGATATGTAATGTACGTATGTTGTCTTCACATTGATTTAATTTCTTAACTATTTTTTGCAACAGTTAATGTAGAAGCGTTCCACTAGGATTCGATAGCTTCTGACGTTGTTGCATTAAGTCAGGATGGGTGTATAGATGTAACCAAGTGCTTAATCCAAAACTAAGCAAGCTAGCTAGCGAGGACAAGTCAAGATAGAATATTCTATCTTCTACGTTGCTAACATGGGTTAGCTAGTCGCTCACAAATCAGAACAAAATGACTTGACTGATCGATGGATCTGTTTATTTTTAGTGAAGGTTCCACGCAATGTGAAATCGTGAAAAACGGAAACTGTCACTGATCAACACCGGTTTCCCTAATGACAACTAATTAGTTAACTAAATTAGTAGCTGATTTCGAAACTTTTCCACGCAATTATATATAGCGTATTACAGTACTGTAGGCTGTAGCTCGGCTGGACAGCATCACGGCGCCCAAATGCAGCTATTTATGCAGGTTGACTCAGCGACCGTACGTTGGTGTCGAAATGCTCCCAAAATTTTCAATTTAAAATACATTTTGAGTTGTGAATATATATAAGATTCCGAACTAATTAAGTGTGAATATATATATAAAACATTTTGACTCGCAAAATACCAAGTGTGGCCAATTGACCTGATCGATCGGTCCAGGAACGGGCCGATTTGCCAGCATGCACTATCAGAATCGTCTAATTTCCCAAGTACTTAGAAGTTTCCCGAGTATTTTTAATAATACACTCGGGAACTTCCCGAGTGCCTTACGAAACACTCGGGGATCGAATAAAACACTCGGGAAATTAACATTTCCCGAGTGTCCGATCGGACACTCGGGAAACTTTGACGGGAGCAACGGGGAAAAATGATTTCCCGAGTGTCGTTCGTTACAGACACTCAGGAGCTAAAGCAACAGGCCGCGCCATTTTTCCCCACACCGCTACCGCTCGCTTCTAACTCCTCCCCTCGCCGCCTCTCCTCAATCCTGGCCCCCGCGCTGCTCCACGACCGGCGCCACGCCATATTGTGGAATGGATGGATGGATGGATTATTTGATTGCTACGGAATGGATGGATTATTTGATTGCTGTGGAATGGATGGATGGATTATTTGATTGCTGTAGAATGGATTTTTCTTGAATTTATGAAAAATGGGGTTCTGCTGGTTGTCGATTTCCCGAGTGTTTGGCCTCATTTCCCGAGTGTTTTTGGCACTCGGGAAAGCAACAAAATCTTTCCCGAGTGTCGACACTCGGGAAAGAGACCAAATCTTTCCCAGTGTCAACACTCGGGAAAGCGACAAAATCTTTCCCGAGTGTCGACACTCGGGAAAACTTGACCCGTGGCAATTTCCTGTGGGATTCGTCGGAAGCTTTCCCGAGTGTCGTTTTCGCCATGCACTCGGGAAAAATAGCCAGGTGTCAATTTTCCCTAGTTTCGTCGGTCAAACGTTGGAAACATTCCCGAGTGTCAACACTCCGTAAAGATTCCCGTTACGGGTGGAGAAGCCGTTCAGCAGGGTTTTCTCCCGAGTGTTTAAGTTTTCTGAGTGTATACATATACACTCGGGAAAGTAATATTTCTCGAGCGTAACACTCGGGAAAATCTTTTTATCCCGACTAATCTATCTCGAGTGCTCTTTCCCGAGTGTGACACTCGGGAAAAATAACTCCCGAGTGTTTGGCCTCATTTCCCGAGTGTTTTTGGTACTCGGGAAAATTGTTGTTTCTGGTAGTATGCATGGATGCTTCACGGAAGCTCTACGCAAATAACCAATCCAACATGTAGTTGGTGAGAAAACTTCGGTCTTTTGCCGGAAAATCAGGCGCACAGGAGTTAGACTGACCGAGTTCATCGTTGCGAAATTTAAATGAATGCACTACTACATACAGCCTCATCACAGACGGTTCAGAACCATCATCATAGACGATTTTTGAACCGTCTGAATTTGTTCAACTGTGATAACGTCGGTTATCACAGACGGTTCAAAAACCGTTAGTGATACTCATAACACAGACGGTTTTTTGTTGAAACCATCTGTGAAGGCATGGTATCACAAACGGTTTCTAATAAAAACCGTATGTGATACCTAGCAAATATCACAGACGGTTTCTAAATAGAACCGTCTGTAATATACTAGGTAATACCATGCCTTCACAGACGGTTTCAACACAAAACCGTTTATGATAGCTCATTACCCCACTACTACTGTATCGCACCTTTGGTCCCGCCTAGGGCCTCTAGTCCCTTATAGAGCCGGACTAGGAAATCGACTAAATGTCTCACCTTTAGTCCCGGTCCTGTGCCCGGACTAAAAACGACAACTAGTCGGTTGGTAATACCAACCGACTAAAAGGTCCATTGGTCACACATTTGGTTGGCCCTTTTAATCCCTTGTTGGTATTACCAACCGACTAAAGGTGTTTTTTTTTTTTTTGTTTCCATTTCAATTCATTATTGATTTTGGTTTTACAATTACATTAGGTTTTCAAATGCGTATTCTTCGCCGCTAATATATGTATACGCCCACATATAATTTAGTTTGGAACATTATTACACACAAATAAAGTATGAAACTATATATATTATGGAGCTATATATATGTATAATATATATATATATGCACATAAAATTTACAACATTATTCATGCATCCTTGGTATTTACAACACAAATGTTGTCCTCCACTTAAATGTCATACAAATGTTCGCCCCGGTTTGGCTTCAATTGTTCATCTGGGTTAAAGTAGAACTTCGGTGCGGGCTTGAGGACATGCTCATTAAGAAATCTGCGATTGTCTCTTGAATTCCTTTGAGGCGGTCCATATCCAACACTGCTCCTTCAACCATATCTCCTTCAATTTGCATTAAACGAAAAAGTATTAATATACATAAGATTTATTTAATAGCAACAAATAAATAAAATGGATTTATTATATATACTTGTTACGTACTTTCACGATCTGAGATGGGTTCTTTTGCATACACCATGAGGAACTCGCAAACGTAGTATCCACACAAATTGTTGCCCGGTGGTCGCCAGAGAACCCATCATGCGATATAAAAAGATTACTCTCGTCATCCCGCGTGGTCAAGCATGATAAGGTAAAGATGCGGGAGCTAGTACAACTTACATCCAATCGGTGTGGATCAGAAGTGGCGCTTTCAGATCCGGACGGTGTAGTCGAACGAACCAAGCCCAAACCCCGCCTAATAATTGATCGTTAATTAACTATTGCGAGTTAAAGAGCAGAATAAATATTTAAAGATCGAAGTTACCCCGGATAATGTCTATCATATCTTGGTAATCTTCCCGCGGTTTTCTCAACGAGTCATAGATTAGCAAATGACCGTCGGAGAGATCGAAGACAATCAAGATCCAAAGAAAAGTCATTTTGTTTATAGAGTCAACATATATATCTTTATGTTGGATTGAGTAAGTAAAGTAAAATGTGCACACGATAACAACACTCACCCAAAGTTGTAGGGAAGAGTATAAATCTTTTGTTCTTTTGGTTGATCAAGAACCTCCGGAAATTCCTCTCCGCTTGAGGTCTCCATTGATCGTAGGGAGTGTTTGGGTCCTTGAATACGATATATGGATCAACAAACCAATGTTCTTGTCCTTTCTACGTGTGAGGTCTCTCATCATGTCTCTGCATATGTATAGACATGCTAGCTAGTGTGAGGATAATTACTTATACATATACATATGCTAGAGTGAGATTATTAAAAGAAAGAATCACGCATGCACAAAAGCAAATGATGAGAGATTTGTCTAGAGCGCTCATGTGGCATAGCCGGTGTAACTCATTAAACCGAACCATTATAATGTCATCGCCACTAAGTAATGATGGTTTCTAATTTTGACGCAAATATAGTCATCCGCTTTTCTGACACGCCGCCATGTACCACTTGTTTAACAAGTACATTTATGCATCTGAAGTTCCATGAGCTTCTCGAGGTTGTATAGACTCTTGCCATATACATATTCCTTCTTCCAATGATCAACTTCCTGAGCACTTTTGATGTGTGCTCCGAAAGCATTTGGGAAATGCTTAGACCGCTTCATGAAAAATTCATCAAGTTGATCCAAATGCACATTTCCTGATATCTGTTCTAGCACGCTCGTGTTTGAACCATATTCATTCCCAATAACTAGCGGGGCACTCGATTGTTGTGATTGTTCCCGAGCTGTGCAACACCCTTCCGTGTTTCTTCTCTTTCTTCTTCGCCTCCTCAATTGACTTGGTGAGAGTGCGGTCATAGTCCGATAGTGGCGAATCCTTACGAGCATGACGTAACTTTTTCTCGTGAGCGCCCACCCTTTGCCTTAGAACTTCGGGCGTCTGAAGAAGCACGGCTTCTGGTTTCGCCGCTTCACTTTTAGCCTTGACTTTCGCGAAGAAACCGCCCACATCTGTTATCAAGCATCTATTTCTCGGCAGTCTTCTCATAGGAAAGTTTAAATGCGTCTTAGAAATAGCCGGTGTTCTCCCGAGGCTTTCTTCTTGGCGGTGGGGCGACGCTGCTTGGGGTGCGCCTCTTCTTTGGCGATGGGGCGGGCGGCGTTGGAGCCGCCGTGGAAGCGATGGCGGCGGTGTCGGCGTTGGAGCCGTCGTGGAGGCGATGGAGCGGCGGTGGCGGCGTTGGAGCCCGCCGTGGAGGCGATGGGGCGATGGCGGCGTTGGAGCCCGCCGTGGAGGCGATGGGGCGATGGCGGCGTTGGAGCCCGCCGTGGAGGCGATCGGGCGATGGCGGCGTTGGAGCCGCCGTGGATGGGGCGGTGGGGATGCAAATGTCTTCCACTTCATTGTCATCGCCCGCAACACTGTGACTGGTGGTGAATGGATAATTGGACTTAGGTTGGGGAGGTTCTGCTGTGAAAACAACGTGGTATGAGTAAACCGTTATTTAAGCCAATACATAATTAGTGAAAAAATGTTTCGCTCACTTTCATCCGCACCTAGGGTTAGGTTGTTGAGGAGGAGGAGGTGACGCCCTAGGAATAATGATATAGCGCTTGCGCCAACATATGAATGTCTTCTCCGCTTCTCCTAAAGTCTTCTCCCATCACCTCCTTCAATGTCAAGAGGCACATTGCTATTACCTTTCACAACTCTATCCACCGAGACGCTAGCATATCCAGAGGTATTAATGCCCCATGGCATCTTGGTGTCTTCGTAGGGTCGATCGAGATACAACACCGATAGCCACCATGACCGTGGCATTCCTCGAATGTGCGGCTCACATGTCGTGAGAGGATCGGTGATGTCATCCACGGGAAGCGCACCTGCGCCATCTTGAATCACCGGCACCTCCGTGGAAGCGCAATCGCTTTTCAACCGATTAGGGGTGATGTTGACTCCGCTCGATGCGCTTTTGCCTTTGGATGGAACTTATCGCTATCTGCACTTGCCTTTTGATTTCCTCATTCATTTTGGCTTCAAGTGCTTTTTTCGCTTATCGCTTCACGAGCCACTTCCTCGTGACTCAAGAACCATTTCTCCATCCTGCGCATCCGCTCTGCCTCCTCGTACTTCTTTCTCTGGCGGCTTCTATAGGTGGCTTTGTCTTTAGGGAAGGCATGCTCCCACGACACCTCCCCATAGCCTCTTGTTCGCCCACCGTGTTCAAGATTCTCTAGGCGTATGTCACCATCCTTATCTCTGTTACTGCCACCACCGCCACTCTCACCAAGCCTCGAGCATAAGCAAATCTTTTGTCTGCTCTTTGGAGTTTTGCGCCATACACTATCTTTCCGGTCTCTAGGTCCAGCTTCCCCATGACCGAAAAACCAATACTTGGCGCTTTCGGGCAGTTGATTGATTCTCGTTCGATCCCTTGGCAAGAATCTCCTGCTCCATTCTTTCCCACTTAGGAATGGCACTCAGTAGCCACCGATCCCAAGTGATGGTGGTATTGCTTTTGTCCGCATTCTGCTGGTTCCTTCTCACCCGTGCCTCACCCTCTTCCGATGTCTTGAACTGCATAAACTCATCCCAAAACGGCCTCAACTTGACGTAGGCCTTAGTGTTGAAATCTGGCGTCAGGTTCTTCCTGATAAATGTGTTGTACAATTTCTTCTTCCAACACTGGAATTGTGTGGCCATCTTCTTCATAGCCCAGTTCCTAACTCTCTCCTTCAAAGCTTCATCTTACAGACGAGCGCGAAATGTTGAAGGACATCTTGCCAAACTAGTGCCTTGTCACGATCAGAGACAAAACTAATATGAGGAGCAACTTTCTTTTGCTTCCATTCACGAGCATTGATCGGGATCCTGTCCCTTACAAGGTACCCACAAGATGGTGACAAATTTACGTGCATGTGGTCCAAGTACTTTGCTCAGATCCTCCTCGAATTCGAGAGAATGAACCGACCTCCAACGGCTTCTTGGGCCTCGTACATTTCTACTCTTCCCGTTGTTGTCGCCGATCCAGAGGGCTACTTAATGTAGAAACACAAAGATTTAAATAAATATATTTATACGACAAATGAAATTATTCTCAATTTCATGTATACATAAGAGATTGTAGATAGACCTCGCCAAAGATTGTCTTGCTCATCTTCATAATCGGCAAAGCTTCGACTCCGTCATCTACTTCTTGATTGTTGTCATCACCTTCAATTGGGCACCTTGTAAGGCGTCATTGTTGATAATATCCATCATGGCATCGCCCATGTTGTCATTCGGCCGGCCATTTCGCAAATATATGTGTAGGACGTTAGAACGGTTCGTGATCGGTAGGGGGATAATAAGGTGACTTCGGCTCGGCTCGGCTCGACTTCGTTAAGGCTCGTTAAGAAAACGAGCTCGGCTCGGCTCGGCTCGGCTCGTTAAGATAACGAGCAAAAACCGAGCTCGGCTCGGCTCGTTAAAAACTTCGAACTCGACTCGTTAGGCTCGTTAGCGATAAACATGGTGAACATCTTAAAATTTCATGAAATTTTCGAAAGCGTATGTAAAGAACAATCATTAACCACCCAAACATGCCTTATTCAACCAAACACATGCATGGCAATTCATGAGAGCAAGTGTTCTTTGAACTAAACCCAAAAATAAATGATTATAGATGCCATGAACATCCATGCAAAGGTCCATATCACAAATCATCATCACAAGTTCACAAATCACAATCATCGATAAACATTTATAGCATTCATAAATCATATCCATGCAATCCATATCACAAATCATGCAACATGCATGCGAGATCCATACATAACCATTGCCATTTTGAGTACTATTTTTATCAATGATCTCAACCCTTTCTCCGGAGATATCGATATGGTTGATAACCATCGGCTTCTAAGACAATCTAGAATGTCAAGAGAATACCGTTCATAAAAGGTGGCAAACCGCCCACTAGAGCTTAATCTTAGAAGTGAATCAAAGCGAGCTTAACGAGTTAACCGAAGTTACTCGCGAGCCACTTCGGCTCGGCTTGTTAACAAACGAGTTTTTCTTGGCTCGGCTCGGCTCGTTAAGGACCGAGTTCGAGCCGAGTCGAGCCGAGCCCTTAACGAGCCGAGCTGCTCGCGAGTTTCGGCTTTTTTTCCACCCCTAGTGATTGGGTTATGATTTCGCATCAAGTGGCGTGCGGTTCGTGACATGCATCGACAAAAGAAAAACAACATATACATTCAATTCGCCACTCTGCAAAAATGATTTCTCGGCTCGATGGCGGTCACAAAGAGGGCTCGCCACGGGTTAGTCTTTGTGGTCGCCGTCTATACCACATTGCCACCGAGGCACCGACAACAATGAGCGGCTAGCTAATCTCGCTTGCCTCCTCTGTGAACTCAGTATATTTTCTCTCTCGATCTCCTTTTACGCTCCTGCAATGCGACAAGAGATGAGGAGCTCACCGGCGTGGAGGAGTCGGCTCGGCAATGGTGGCGAGCCGCTGCAAGTGAGTCAAGCGGGCGGATCCGGCTGAAGGAGGGAGGAGCCAAGGCGAGCCGAGCGGCGGAGGAGGAGCCGGGCGAGCTGAGCGGCGGAGGGGAGGAGCGAGTGGAGGTGGTGGCGGAGTGGGCGCCACGGAGGAAGGAGGAGGCCGGGCGCGACGGAGCCGGAGCCGACGAATTAAGCCAGCGAGGAGACGGCGAGGAGACGGAAGGGTGGAAGAAGGAAGAAGCCATTGTTGCTTATATCTTGAGGGACCTTTAGTCGGGCGGTATACCAACCGGGACTAAAGACCTTAGTCCCGGTGGTATCTGGACCGGACTAAAGGCCGGACCTTAGTCCCGGTGGTGCCACGGCCGAGACTAAAGGTTTTGCACGGGACATATTTTCGAGAGAACCTTTAGTCCCGGTCAGTGACCTTTAGTCCCAAGGTAATCTGGACCGGGACTAAAAGTCTGGACCTTTAGTCCCGGTGGTGCCACGGCCGGGACTAAAGGTTTTGTGAGGACATATTTTCCAGAGAACCTTTAGTCGGGTCAGTATGACCTTTAGTCCCAAGCGTGTCTGGACCGGACTAAAGGTCCCCACTATTCGATTCCCGCCAGCTTTCACAGCTTTGGGTTTTGTATTAAGTTTATTTGTATAAATATGCTAATTCTTGTTAAATGCATAGTAAATTAAATACTAGGCATAAATTTTTTAAAATAATAGTTGCATTTCCTTTTATCTTATTGACATTTCAAACGACTTTTATAGTGACCACAAGCTAGGAAGTGAAGAGCCAACTATAAACAAAATGAAGGGCTCAAACCACAAGCTGGGAATTTCATTTGAAGGCATAAATACTTGCTAAAAAAATTTCAAGTCATTTTTACACCGGTGGAGAAGACATGCTTCACAGAGGTACATGTGTCCTTTTATCGAATAGGAATTTCATTTGAAACGATAAAAAACAAGAAAAATATGATAGAAACATCTGAAGTTACAATTATTACATAAAATCTCTAATACACACTATTTATTAAACATCACTATATATCAAGCGGGCACAGTGGTGAACTTCTTCTTGACGTATGACCCTTGGTTATGATCATGCCGTAACCATGGAGTGTCCTCGGCATTTAGCAAGATGCTTGGGTCTTTGGTCACACTGAAGGGCGGGATTCGGTCATCCCTTTCATAATCTTCTGACTTGTCTGACTTGTCCTCAATTCCCACGATGTTTCTTTTCCCTGAAAGAACTATGTATGCGTTTGGCTCATTGGTTGATTTGTCGTCGTTTTCCCTCTCTTGGGTTTTGTAGACATGTCTTTCACATAGAACACCGATTCACATCAGCAAGACAGGACTAATGGTTCGTCTTTGTACCCAATATTGTTGAGGTCCACTGTTGTCATTCCATACTCCTTGTCAATGTTACCCCGCCTCCGGTCATCTTCACCCATTAGCACTTTGGAACAAAGGGACTTTAAAATTAGGTGCGTAGTCTAGTTCCCAAATCTCCTCTATGTGGCCATAATATGTTTGCCTCTTTCCATTTGGGTGCATGGCATCTACGCGGACACCACTGCTTTTGGTTCGTGCTCCTTTTATCTTGGGCTACGATTGTAAAATGTATTTCCATTTATCTCGCACTTTATGCGTGAGGATGTGCCACGATGGTTGCCTAGCCAACAAATACTGATTGCTCATCAATATTGTCATCACCACGACATTCTTTTCGCAACCAACCGCTGAAAGTTTCCATGTGATGACGCCTAATCCAAGCTTCATTCTTCCTCGAAACGGGATCGTAGGAACTCCTTGTGTACCTCGACATACGGCTCCACCACGGAGGAGTTTTGAAGAACTGTGTAGTGCGCTTTATTGAAATAATCGTCCCCGTCGATATATGTTTTCTTCCCTAGTGTTCCCTTTCCACTAAGTCTCCCCTCGTGTCGCGATTCAGAACACCAATCGGGTCAAGGTCGGGAATGAAGTCAACACAGAACTCAATGACCTCCTCTCGTCCCAGTAGCCCTTGGCGATGCTTCCTTCGGCCGAAACACGCCGGTGAACATATTTCTTCAGGACTCCATGAACCTCTCAAAGGGAACATGTTGTGTAGGAACACAGACCGAGAATATTAATCTCCTTGACCAGGTGAACTAGGAGGTGTGTCATGATATTAAAGAAGGATGGAGGGAACACCAACTCAAAGCTGACAAGACATTGAACCACATCATTCTGTAGAGTAGCTAGTTCCATTGGATTGATTGCCTTCTGAGAAATTGCATTGAGGAATGCACATAGCTTCACGGTGGCCAGACGTACATGTGGAGGTAGAATTCCTCTTAAAGCAACCTAAGCAATTGCGTCATAAGCACGTGGCGATCATGGGACTTTAAGTGTAGGAATTTCTTCTCCGCACATTTATTATCGCTTTATATTGGAGGAGAATCCAGATGGGACCTTGATGCTGTTTAGGCATTCAAACATGCTTTCCTTCTCTTCTTTGCTAAGAGTGAAGCTAGCAGGTCTTAAGTAATGGCGTCCATCGTCTGTCTTCTCTGGATGCAGGTTGTCTCGTTCTTTCATGCGCTGCAAGTCCTGTCGTGCTTCGAGTGAATCCTTAGACTTTCCATACACATCCATGAATCCTAGCGAGTTCACACAAAGATTCTTTGTCAGGTGCATCACGTCGATCGCGTTGCGGACCTCTAGGACTTGCCAATAGGGTAGCTCCCAAAATATGGACTTCTTCTTCCACATGGGTGCGTGTCCCTTAGCATCTTTCGGAACAGGTTCGCTGCCTTGTCCCTTTCCAAAGACTACTTGCACATCCTTGACCATATCAAGTACATCCTCCCGATTCGGTTCGCGAGGCTTGGTTCGTGTTACGCCTTACCGTTAAAATGCTTGCCTTTCTTTCTTAGTTGGTGATTCATAGGAAGAAAACGACGATGGCCAAGGTACACGACCTTTCGACATTTTTTCAAATATATACTGTCAATGTCATCAAAACATTGTGTGCATGCATTGTATCCCTTGTTTGTCATCTGAAAGATTACTTAGAGCGGGCCAATCATTGATTATTACGAACAACAATGCTCGCAGTCGAAGTGTTCTGTTTGTACTCATCCCACACACATACACCGGTTTGCTCCATAAAAGCAGGAGTTCCTCAACTAATGGCCTCGGTAGACATCGATGTCGTTGCCGGGTTGCCTCGGGCCTTGGATGAGCACCGCATCATAATGAACTTCCGCTTCATGCATAACCATGGAGGAAGGTTGTAGATACATAGAGTAACAGCCAAGTGCTATGACTAGTGCTCTGGTCCCCAAAAGGATTCATACCATCCGTACTTAAAGCGAACCTTAGGTTTCTTGCGTCATCTGCAAACTCCGGGAATTCTCTGTCTATTGCTCTCCACTGGGACCCATCAGCAGGGTGTCTCAACATGTTGTCTACCTTACGGTCTTCTTTGTGCCATCGCGACAACTTTGCATGGTCCTTGTTTATGAGCAGACGTTTGAGCGTGGTATTATAGGAGCATACCACATAACCTTGGCAGGGATTTTCTTCCTGGGACGTTCTTCGCCCTCAACATCGCCAGGGTCATCTCGCCTGATCTTATACCGCGACGCTTTGCATACGGGGCATTCATCCAAATTCTCGTAGTCCTTGCCACGATCGAGGATGCACGATCATTAGGACATGCATGTATCTTACGGATTTCTAATCCCAAAGGGCAGACGACCTGTTTTGCTTCGTACGTAGTGGCAGGCAATTCGTTAGGCTTCTGAAGCATCTTTTTTTGGATCTTCAGTAATTGCCCAAATGCCTTGTCGGATACACCATTCTGTGCCTTCCATTGTAGCAACTCGATGTTGTACCCAACTTTTTTGCCCATCTTGGTGGGACGGGTATAGTAATTTCTTGTGATCCTCTAGCATGCGGTCAAACTTAGCCTTCTCCTTTTCACTTTCGCAATCTCTTTGTGCATCACGAATGACATCACCAAGAGCATCATCTTGGCGAGTGTGTCTTACGCTTGCCTCTTCTTCTTCACTTTCACCATTGCGGTATCATCGAAGTCACCGTATTGAGCAATAATGTCGTTAGGGTCCAATTGTTCTTCTTCACCTTCTTCCATTATAACCCCGGTTTCTCCGTGCTTGGTCCAACAAATATAGTTTGGCATGAAACCCGACTTCAACAAGTGTGAGTGAAGACTCCTTGAGCCGAATATTCCTTCAAATTCTTACACAGGCACATGGACAAAGACATGAAACCATCCCGCTTGTTTGCCTCGGCCACTCTTAAGAAATAATGCACGCCATCAATGAACTCTTTGGGCGGCGATCGGCATTGTACATCCAATGGCGTGTCATCGTCTGCATTATATGACATATCACATAATTAAATTTCAAGTTTCAAATTTTTCCCGGATAGTACACATGATAGAGAGCTACCCAAAATTTTTAGAATTTTTGAAATTAAGATGAATTTATTTTGAATTTTCAAAGAATCAGCACTATTTGACGTTTGCACTAGGAGCTTCGCCTTGCCCTAAGAATGGAGTGTCCCTACATGGCGGCAACGGCGTTCAGCTCTGTGATTTAACGCAAAACAGTAAGCTTAAGGAGAAGGGACATCAAGTTAAATGATAATTAATAATTAACTAAATTGCCCAAAGTCATTAAGGGTGAATGACCCTAGGTCAACAATCAATCCAAAAGGCAAACAATAACTAAGTGATTAAGCTAATTAAGAGATTAACTAATTACTTAATAATTAAATATTAAACTTATTTATTAAAAAAAATTAATATTTATTATTTTTACCCAAGAGGTTGGATCTGATAAGATAAGACTTATCTCATCAAACACCCTCAAAGCTTAACCTAACTAACACATGTAAAAGTCATTTTTCATTTATTTAAATAATTATTAAATAAGGTGAAAAATAAAAGTCTTCAGATTGATCCCAAAATTTTTGTACAGATAGTTCATAGCCTAATTAGATGGCAAAACAATTTTCAGAATTTTTGGATCATTAATTTAGCCTAAAAAATTCATGGAATAATAATTAAATAAATAAGCATAAAATAGGTATAAATTCAACTTTGTCCAAATAGTCTTAAAATTTTATATGGACTGTTCACAGTGTAACTTAGTGGAAAAACAAATTTCATGATTTTTGGAAATTTATTGTGGCCTACAAAAATCATGAAAGTTCCATTTATGAATTAATTGGCAATTTTTATAACATATAAAAATTATTCAAATTTCACATTTCATATTTTTCATAATGGACGGCAGGGTTAGCATCAGAGCTTACATGAACACGCCGGTGAATACGGTTGAGTGAATGAACAGCTCGGCGGTGGTGACAATGCAATGCGTGTGTCCCAAATGACGACGGCGGCGTTCCGGCTCCCGTGATTTAACGCCAAACAGAGTTTAAATAGAAGGACATTTAGTCGGTTGGTGTTACCAACCGGGACTAAATGCTCAACCTTTAGTCCATGTTGGTACTACAATCCGGGACTAAAGATTTAGTCCCGGATTGTAGTACCAACCGGGACTAAAGGTTGACATTTAGTCCCGGTTGGTAACACCAACCGGGACTAAATGTCCCTCCTACAAAACCTGCCACCAGAGCCATTGGGCAGGGGACTTTTAGTCCCGGTTGGTGTTACCAACCGGGACTAAAGATCTTTTTGGTCCCGGACGCAATTTTCTCCGAGACTATTGCCCATTTGGCAGTTCGACCAAAGGTCTGTTCTGTAGTAGTGCCCTAACTACTTTTTTCGATTTTTGGCTAGCCTCAGGAATTGCTAGCCATGCCCTCTAAAAACAAGCATGCAGAAAACAGATATATCACAGATAATCAATTGTTGACAATTCAAAGTGATCATTACTCAAAGTGTATCATAGGTCTCTTACTCTTTTGAGATGAAAAAGAACGCTGGATCGGAGGAATCGCTGGTTCCTTTCAGATATGCTGCTACTCCACTCTGTACGCCAGAGTGGGTAGAGAAAATTTGAAGGACTTGTTTGGTTAAGCTAAAATTCTGGCCCATTCGCATCCACATGGATGAACCGAGATTTTAGTTCAAATTTCCCATCCATTCTTGACCAAAAATGAGCTTCCCAAACAAGCACTTGAGGTTGTGGTTTATTTATTTAGTTAACCCGAGGAAGCAAGCTCGCCATGGAAGTATGGAACACGGCAACGACACTTCACTTTCTCTGCGTTCAGAACAAGTCGTTACAATTAGCTAACAGGTCTCAGTTTGATTCATGCTCTAGGGGTTGAGACGTCATGTCACTACCAGATGTGCAGATCCACGATCTTTCGTGGCGGCTAACAATTTTCGAACGGGCCCGCAAGAATTTTAATTGCAGTGACGGGTTCATAGTGCCACCAGGAAAAATACAGAATTTCCCTGACAGTGTTGCAAATAGCCGTTAGCAAAATAAAATTTGTGCCGTGTTTGGTTAACCGTCGGAATTGTTGTATATCCTTGATGAGCATGAACCGACAGGAAAAATTGCTTTCACTTCTGCCACACATAACTGGGTAAGCCCTAACTCCAAGGCCCCAAACCCTCCAAACCCTTAACTTCTCCCTAGCTCCCCCATCCTCGGTGTCCGCCCCAAGCCCAGGCCCGCTGCTTCCTCATCCTCTATCATGGCCCTATGTTCTAAGCCCCACGTCGTCGCCACACCTCATCCCCTACGGTGATCCTCCGTCCCGAGAGTCCCCCACCTCATCCAAAGACCGTGCCCGCCCGCCCCCACCTCACGAGGGTTAGTTCTCAAATGGTGATTGATTGTGTATATTACTCTACACTAAAGTAGCCCTAAAATACGTGCAGTCCATCTCGTACTTTAATCGATGACTAGAGTTCGACTTGCCGCAATGAGATATTTTCTCAATTGATTTTTTGTTTTATTTTTTCACAATTGATTTCTTTGAATCAATTTTTTTCAAATGATTTTTTGGATCAATTTGTTCTCAATTGATTTTTTTACCGGCTCTTTTCATAGCTTTTAGATGCCTAACCGACGCCTGAACCCAAAGATCTTTCTCTGCTCAAAATATGTGGCACGTTACACATGTAAGCTGAACTTTCTTGTGTTAACAAGGAAGTTTAGATCTTGATATCTCAAGATTGTATTCAATCATGTGCATCGTGCATATCTCATTTATTGCCATAACCCGTGTATACTACGTATAGAAAGCATTGGTTTATTGTAACAACTAGAGATAGAATAGGATCCTTGTGATCTGGTGTTTTTGGAAACCACCAGATATGCACGGCATGCACATAATCTCCTGTAATCTTCCGGTGGTTCAGCCGGCCCTATTAATAAACAGACGCGGCCTCGAGATGAGGTGACAACGCTTCCACAAATACATCTGATAACTCTCATGGTATCAGAGCCAGCCTCTAAAAACACATCTATGGCGAACAACGTATCCTCCTCCTCCGCCGCGCCAGCATTGAGCTCTTCTCTTGGTCATCCGGTGACAGAGAAGTTGACAAAGAGCAATTACATGCTTTGGAAGGCCCAGTGCTTTTCGGTGTCTTGTGGCGCATACCGACCGGGTTCTTGGATGGAACTGCTGTCGCTCCTCCTGAGACAGTGGCCACCAAATCCGGCGACAAGGCTGTACAAGAAACCAATCCTGAGTACATCAGGTGGGTAGCCTCAGATCAACAGGTTCTTGGCTATCTTCTCTCCTCTCTATCGCGAGAGGTGCTCACCCACGTTGCCTCGATGACGAAGGCATCCCAAGTCTGGAAGGCAATAGAAAATATGTTTGCCTCACAGATCCGTGCACGAGGGGTCAATACCCGCATGGCTCTTGCTAATACTCAGAAGGGTACAATGACTGTTCCTGAGTACTTCGGCAAGATGAAAGGCTATGCCGATGAGATGGCTGCATCAGGAAAGCCACTCGACGATGAAGAGCTCATCTCCTACATCCTCAATGGCCTCGACATCGACTACAATCCACTCGTGTCAACCGTCTTGGGACGAGTGGAACCCATCTCGGTTAGTGAACTATATGCTCAGTTGCTAACGTTTGAGAATCGGATGGATCTGCTTCAGGGGGGCGTGCACTCCCAAAGCTCGGTCAACTCAGCTGCACGAGGCCGGGGAGGTTTCCAGCGCGGTCGCGGCGGTCGTAACCGAGGCAATGGCCGTGGAGGCCGCGGCGGTCGTGGTGGCCATGGCGGCGGCGCCAATTCAGGGAAAGGCGGCTTCAACAGCAACGACAATCGCCCGCGCTGTCAGGTATGTGACAAAATGGGCCACACAGCTTTTGACTGTTGGCACCGTTTTGATGAAGATTATGTCCCGGAGAAGAGGACTGCCGCCACTGCCATCACGTCCTATGGAGTGGACACAAATTGGTATACCGATACGGGTGCCACTGATCATATTACTAGTGATCTTGAGAAGCTAGCCGTCCGTGACAAGTATAACGGCGGCGATCAGATTCACACCGCTAGCGGTGCAGGTATGGGCATTAAACACATTGGTCATACTATTGTTCATACCCCACATCATGATCTTTATCTTAACAATGTCTTACACGTTCCAAAAGCCCAAAAAAATCTCGTTTCTGTTCATCGCCTTGCCACTGATAATCAAGCCTTTCTTGAATTTCATCCAAATTATTTTTTGATTAAGGATCAGGTAACGAAGAGGGTTCTTCATCGAGGAAAATGTGAGGGTGGCCTGTACCCGCTCTCAGCCTCTCCTATCGAGTCGAATAAACAGGCATGGAGTGTCACCAAGCCATCCCTGTCAAAGTGGCACAGCCGACTAGGTCATCCAGCTCTTCTAGTCGTTCAACAAGTTGTCAACATGAATAATCTCCCTTGTTCCTTAGAGTCCAATAAACAAACAGTTTGTGATGCCTGCCAACAGGCAAAGAGTCATCAGTTACCTTATTCCCGATCAACAAGTGTGTCTCATTTTCCTTTGGAACTAGTTTTCTCTGATGTGTGGGGACCTGCACCCGAGTCTGCAGGGAGACATAAATATTATGTTAGTTTCATTGATGACTACAATAAGTTCACTTGGATCTATTTGCTCAGGCACAAATCTGAGGTTTTCCAAAAATTTCATGAGTTCCAAAACCTTGTTGAACGACTATTTAGCAGAAAAATTATTTCCATACAAAGCGATTGGGGAGGTGAGTATGAGAAATTGAATTCCTTCTTTAGAAAGGTCGGCATATCACACCAAGTTTCCTGTCCTCATACTCATCAACAAAATGGATCAGCTGAAAGAAAACATCGACATATAGTCGAAGTTGGCTTAGCCCTTCTTGCACACACATCCATGCCATTGAAATTTTGGGATGAGGCATTCCTTGCTGCCACATATTTAATTAACCGAACACCTAGCAAGGTGATTCAGTCAAATACTCCATTGGAACGCTTGTTTCATGTTAAGCCAAATTATTCATCTCTTCGTACTTTTGGATGTGCGTGTTGGCCTAATCTCCGCCCTTATAATAACCGCAAACTTCAATTTCGTTCCAAACAATGCACCTTTCTCGGTTACAGTAATATGCACAAAGGGTTCAAGTGCCTAGACATCTCAACTGGGAGAATTTATATCTCTCGAGATGTTGTCTTCGATGAAGAAATATTTCCCTTCTCAAAACTTCATTCTAATGCCGGGGCACGCCTCCGATCCGAGATTCTTCTTCTTCCTCCTACCCTGTTAAACTCTATTGATCATGGGGGTGAACGTGTAGGTGATCAATTATTTAATGGCCCTACTAATCCTACTAATCAGTTGGAAAATTTCGCAGAAGAAACTTCATTGCAGGGAGCTGGCACCAGTGCGGAAAATTTGGCCGTGCATGGTGCTGTTGACGACGTACATGGCGCTGTTCCGATCGATCCTACTGAGGCAAACTCACCTACGCCAGCCTCTACGCTCGGTCATACGTCCCCAGGTGCTGAAGTGGATCCTGTGGCACACCCAGCGACACCTGACTTCAACGGACCGCCTGTGGCTGGTGATTCTCCAACACTCGCTTTGACAAAGACCTACCGTGACTGTGTCACAACGAGGAATTGTCAAGCCCAAGGTATTCACTGATGGAAGAATTAGGTATGGATTTCTCACCTTGACTGGTGAACCTCAGAATTTACAAGAAGCCTTGGACAATGAAAATTGGAAGAATGCAATGGATGCTGAATATACAGCACTCATGAAAAACAAAACCTGGCACTTAGTACTTCCAAAGCCAGGCATGAATTTAATTGATTGTAAGTGGGTTTATAAAATTAAAAAGAGAGCTGATGGAACAATAGACAGATATAAAGCTAGATTGGTTGCAAAGGGTTTTAAACAAAGATATGGCATTGATTATGAAGATACCTTTAGTCCTGTAGTCAAAGCTGCCACTATCAGACTTGTTTTATCTATTGCTATCTCTAGAGGATGGAGCCTTCGCCAATTAGATGTGCAGAACGCGTTTTTACATGGTGTTCTAGAGGAAGATGTGTTCATGAGGCAGCCTCTAGGATATGAAAACAAGACAATGTTGAATTATGTATGCAAGCTGGATAAATCTCTATATGGGCTGAAGCAAGCACCAAGAGCATGGTATTCTAGACTCAGTGAAAAATTACAAGATCTTGGCTTTCGTCCTTCCAAGGCAGATACCTCCTTGTTTTATTATAGTAAAGGAAATATCACTATATTCATGCTTATCTATGTTGATGATATAATTGTTGCAAGCTCCTCTACAGATGCAACTGCAGCTCTCCTTCGGGATCTCAAGATGGAGTTTGCACTTAAGGACCTAGGTGATCTCCACTATTTTCTGGGTATTGAGGTCCAAAGGACACAAGAAGGTATTCTCTTGACACAAGAAAAATATGCCACTGATATACTTAAAAGAGCAAATATGTTGAACTGCAAGCCGGTGAACACGCCTATGTCAACATCTGAAAAACTTTCCGCACAAGGAGAGATGCTTGGTTCTGAAGATTCTACAAGGTATAGAAGTATTGTTGGTGCTTTACAATACTTAACTTTGACAAGACCTGACATTTCGTTCCCAGTTAACAAGGTCTGTCAATATTTACATTCTCCAACCATGTTACACTGGACAACTGTTAAGAGAATTTTGAGATATTTAAAACACACCTTGAGTATCGGTTTACACATCCGTAAATCATCATCTATGCATGTTAGTGCATTTTCTGATGCAGACTGGGCAGGCTGTTCTGATGACAGAAGATCAACTGGAGGTTTTGCTGTGTTCTTAGGAACAAATCTAGTATCTTGGAGTGCACGAAAACAAGCTACAGTGTCAAGATCCAGCACTGAAGCAGAGTATAAGGCAGTAGCCAATGCCACAGCTAAAGTAATGTGGATACAAACCTTGCTCAATGAGCTAGGCATCAAAAGCCCTCCTGCTGCCAGGTTATGGTGTGATAATATTGGTGCTACCTATCTCTCAGCAAATCCAGTCTTTCATGCGCGAACTAAACATATTGAAGTGGATTATCATTTTGTCAGAGAAAGAGTAAGTCAAAAATTATTGGACATCAGATATGTACCTACAGGCGATCAGGTTGCAGATGGATTTACCAAACCTCTCTCAGTAAGACAGCTTGAAGAATTCAGACACAATCTCAACTTGAGAAAGTTGTGATTGAGGGGGGCTGTTAACAAGGAAGTTTAGATCTTGATATCCTGAAGATTGTATTCAATCATGTGCATCGTGCATATCTCGGCTGTTGCCATAACCCGTGTATACTACGTATAGAAAGCATTGGTTTATTGTAACAACTAGAGATAGAATAGGATCCTTGTGATATGGTGTTTTTGGAAACCACCAGATATGCACGGCATGCACGTAATCTCCTGTAATCTTCCGGTGGTTCAGCCGGCCCTATTAATAAACAGACGCGGCCTCGAGATGAGGTGACAACGCTTCCACAAATACATCTGATAACTCTCATACTGTTCCAAATACACAGAACATTCACACTCCATTCAAAGAATTCCATAGCGAACCCCATAGCTTGGGGCCGTAGAAATTAAACAAAACGAATAACCGAAACACAAAAGTTGAAACAATTGCCAATTACAACAACACCACATCAACACGCTTGCAACTCATGGATGAAACAAATTAACAACTGAGAGATCAATCCTTCACCTTGCATGCATGCATGCATCTGAACTTTAGTAGTAGTTGATAGCTCGGCAATTCTTTCTGACCTGTCCCTGGTACCCGACCTTCACCTCGATGCTAGCCAACTTCACCATGGCCGCCTTGAACCTGTCCTCCCACCACCCGGGGATGTTGGCGTTGTCCAGCACCATCTTCGCCGTCTCCGGCGACGTCAGGAGCGCCGCGTCGGAGGTGAACAGCACCGTGTGCGCCAGCACGTCCTTGTAGTACTGGTTGTCCAGCGCGTTGGGCGTCACTTCGTCCTGCATCACCGTCGGGTCGTCGCTTCCCGGCGTCGGGTTGACCGGGCACCGGCTCCTCAGGAACCCGGCGTAGCCGCCGTCGATGTCGGAGGGGGCGTTGAGGCGGTCGGGGACGAAGGACGAGCAGTGCGACCGCCCGACGGTGTGCGCGCCGGCGAGGATGACCATGTCCTCCACGGAGAGGCCCTTGGCGGCGAAGCTGGAGACGAGGTCGCTGAGGTTGGACGTCGGCGGGACTAGGAACTTGAGCGGCTCGGAGGCGTTGGAGAAGGTGCCGTCACGGCGGCCCGCCGGCATGTCAAAGTAGACCTTGCCGCTGCTGAGGAAGTAGGACGCGTCGCGGGCCGCGAAGGCGATGATGTCGGCGCAGGAGACGACGCCCGGGCAGGCCGCCTCGACGGCGTCCTTGATTGCGTCGATCAGCTCGAAGCCGCGCAGGGAAGGGTTGTTCGGCGCGCTGAGCTTCTCCGGCGTCGGGCTGAACGGGGTCGGGTCCAGGAGGACGGAAGCATCACAACCCTAATTAACAATACAACCAGTAAGTCCTCTCCCTAAGTTGTACAACGTAACAGTGATAGCTAGGAAGAGATCATCTCATTGTTAAATATTTATTTGTTGGCATGCACACGCGATAACCCTAAAACTACAAACCTAGGATCGACCTCTTGATGGAGTGGTGGAGCTGAGGGTATACGACTCTATCTACTAGGGTTCAAATCCTGTGGTAGGGGACTGCACTCGCGTTCATATGCATGTGGTAGCTAGCGTGTGTGCATCCCCTAAAACACAAATGTGTACCGGCAAGAAAGCAAAGCTAGCCTGCATTACTGCATACATGCTGCCATGGTGCACCTTAATTTATCTTTATATGCTCAACTCATGCATCGCGCATGTACCTAAACATGACGCGTTTGCTAGAAGCTAGCAATTAGCCCGGGGGCGGATCGATGACCAATACGATAGACAGTCTTGAAGGAAGAAAAAAAATTAATGACCAATATATACCTCGACGAAGCAGTCGTGAAAGAGCATGCGGATGACGGCGGCGCCATTGCCGGGGTTCTGGTAGATGGCCTTCTCGACGACGCCCTTGACGACGGCCTCTGCCTGGGGGCACTTGTCGTGGTAGAACCCCATCTCCAGAGGCCAGTAAGGGCTGGCCTGGCACACCACAGCTAGGAGCAGCAAGGCACATGTCACCAGAACCGCGGGCATCTTTGCAGCAGCTCTAGCCATGTCTCGCATATGCTAGCTTGTACGTATCTATCTCTTGCACTCAAGCTCGAGTAAGATAGGAGAAGGAGAAGCGATCGATGGCGGAGACTAGCTGAGTAGGAAGCTATTTATAGATGGATCGTTGCTTGAACTATCGATTCCCAGTTTACTCGCACGACGAGCACGAGGAAATCAAAGTGTGTTGATAATTAATACACAGATAGCAACAGTGGTTCACTAACCCTGATGGACATATGGGGTTGACTTGGCTGGTTCTGTGGCATATATGAAATGGGTCATATATATATACGAACGTTTCCTTTGATGGGGACGGATGTTTTCCCGGTTGTTGGGAGGCCAGGACAATTCCGAACGTTTCCTTTGACTGGGATGAGTTTGCTACATTACTCCATGTCCAAATCTGTTCTTACGCATCCCCAAAGGTCGACGTAGCCGATCGGAGGTGCCTATAAATCTACTGTATAGATTAATAGTATCTACGACAAAAATAAACTACACTAATAGGCTTGGTTGGGCCTATAGGCCTAATGGGCCTGGTTTAGGCTAAGTGTCCACACAATGAATTTTCCTTTAACACTCCCCCTTGAACGGTTTGCCAACTCCTTCCGAGAAACCAAAGGAAAAATTAGTATCAACAAAAGAGTACATTGCTCATGTTCTTGCTATTGCACATTTTCCCTTATTAATTAAAAACCTTCAATTAAGAAAAACCAATGAGGCAAAACTCAACTAATGGAAAAAGAGTACAACATTAATCCTCCTGGATTTGAAGGTGACTTTTCGAGTCCCATTGTTTTGATCACTAGGATCGTAACGATCAAGTGGTATACCTTCATATGAAAACTTCATATAAGTTTAAGCGACTAAGTTGCTCACCTGAACAAAGAAGCCATAGGGTATTAATTCCGAACCTTTCAGACCTCACTTGTGTTAAGACTTATAGCCTACAACATGAGAATCGATATTAGATATTCTCTTCCCTTGAAGACGAAAACCATTGAAGTCTTCTTCTCATCCCATTGCCGTATAGCCATCCTTTTGAATTGATGTAGGCAAGGATCTTGTGAATATATCCATTCATTATCACAAGTTTCTTTTTGTCAATTGCATAGCTCACTGTCTTTACGGGAATCGTGGTATGCAGAATTCATGAGAGATATTATTTCTCATATTTACCCTTTCACATTACGACATATTTGTAACATCCCAAAAATTTGATCTGTTTTTGAAGTTTTAAAAGAAAAATAACCATTTGAATTTTTTCTGCTAAAGTTAAAGCTTAATTGGAATTTTTAGAGTTTAAATACAGTTTAACATGAATAATGTCAATATCAACTATTGTCAAAATTATTTTATTTAGATTCTTTGTGCTTGGATATATTTTCTTGATTTTTCTAGAATTTTTCCAAGTGCATTTGCTATTTTCTAATTGTTATTTGGAGTTTCTGCTATTTTCTAAAAAGAAAAACTATTAAATCTCAGATTATTTCTTTGGGCCGATTCTTCCGCCTCACCGCTTCTATTCCTCACCCACCCATTTCTCATTTCGCTTCCTCGCTTGGTCCAAGCCACCCTTTGCTTCTTTCTCTCCTTCTTGGCGTGGCCAAAGCCCGAGCCGGCCATTTTCTTGGTGTGCGCAAGAGCCGAACCAGCGTAGGCCCGTTTTCCTTTCATTTGTTTCCCTTGCGAATGCGTGGCCCAACCGGACAACATTCGTTTTTCCTTTTCAATGGTTTCACTGCCAGTGGGCCCAGCTGCCACTTGTGCGTCATCTTCAACCCGAGCTCTTCCTTGTGTCTATAAACAACACACCTTGCACCGCTGGCTTCTTGTGGAACTCTCCTCCAAAGCCTATTTAAGGGTGTCCCTCTGCGGCAAATCGATCGCTCCTCGCACCTCTCCCGAAACCCTAACTAGGTTTTCTCGATTTTGTCTTCTTGTGCCACAATCGACTGAAGGACCACCGGCCACCGAAGCTTCTTTTGTGTCGGATTTCATCGCCGTTGGTCCCTCTCAGCCCAAGTCACCACCGCCGTTGTGATCGTCTCATCGAGAGCTACGTCGTGCTTGCAGCATCATCTCCGAGGAATCATCAAATCGACGTTTTCGATTTGTCTGACAAACCGGTCGTCACCTACTTTGTTGATCTGCACGCCAGTGAGTGCTCCTGGCCGTCCAAGCGCATCATCTCGTGCACACCGCTATTCTCATTTGATTCCCTCTCTTCGCGGTGCTTCTCCTTGTTTCTTTCGGGCGCCGTTGCTTCATGGTCATCATCACCGGCCAAGCCATCCCCGCTGCCCAAATCGTCGCTTTCAGTGACACACTGCTGCCACCGATGAGCCATCACCACCCGGAGGACCGTCTTGATCTTGGGTTTCTATTTTGCTCCTTGGCCAGACCTTCCTCGCCTCCATTCACCTTCGCCGCCACGAGCATGCCGCCGGCCATGGCTGCCGCCCCCTTTGTTTGTTGGCTCTGTGCCGAGTCCGCATGCCAAATCTGCAGCCATCTTAGCTTTTTGCTTATGTGGCATCCTCGTCGACGTCTTGTCAGCAGCCATGTGGCAGAACCCAAGTCCACCCGAACCAAAATTTAGTGAACTAGTTCCACCATGAACCAACTCAATGGCCGATGGGCCCCCATAGACTAAATTCAATTTCCTTATTTTATTTCTCACTAGAAAAGCCTTGCTGATGTCATGCCGACGTCATAATTGTCTTTTTCATTATTTCATGTGAATCTTCAAAAGCCCATATCTTTTGCATCCGAACTCCGATTGAGTCCATTCAAATTTCTAAATTCATATAAATTTAAGATCTATTTATCCGAGATTTTTATTTAATTTTTGGAGTTTGTTTTGTCACTGTTATTTATTTATTTAGTTTATTTGCTTGTTTGCGAATAGACGTTGATAATTCGGGAAGCATTGAACAAGGAGGAGTACACCAAGATCAAGATCAATCCCAGGATTTATTCCAATGCAAGCTGTAGTCCTTTGATCATATTGAACCTATAATTTCAAAAGTATATTATTTTATACAATTGCACGCCATCTTTATATGAATTGTTTTGGGATTAGTTATTACCTGTTGCCATTATGCCTCCATTGATTATTTGAATGCCATGAATCCTTTGTCACCCTAGCATGGATAATTTTAGTTGGACATATTTGTATCACCAACGTGGGTATCATACAGATGCTTAGTTCAGCTTAGTTACGATAGGTTCATTATCACATGTGTCATAATGATAAATTTTGACTTAATCAAATATGAAATCGTAGTGGTTAGCCACTACTGTTATTAAAATTTGTGTACCATGACAGGGTGTGTCATTGGTCTTCGTTAAACAAAATGGTTTTCGCTTAGGCGAGTGGATAGTGGATAGTGGGGGTGTTTCAACACGTCGTGGGTTCGTGGTATTCTCGCCTGAGTAACTTGTCAAGGACTTAATCTTTTGTGCCATTGAACTGAGCCTTTTCGTACTACCACATGCCTGGTATGGGACGGGCCTAACCTAGTAGGTTATTGAGTTTTGGCTTTTGACTACTCAGGTAGTATATGGGTGGAGGTGTGTATCCTTTTCTAAGGTCACATCATGGGGCGGTTCATTGCATCCTCGTCCAACGTTGTGCATCAACCCATGATGAGGTTTTGGGAGGGATGTATGCACAACAGGAGAGTCAATTATCGAGATGAAATTCCTGAAAGGTTTTGTTAAGATTGGTGATCGCTACACTAGTTATATCTTGTGGGTAAAGTGTACAACCTCTGCAGAGTGTCAATTGATCTATTCAATAGTCAGTGTCCTCTGTTATGGACATGTATGGGGATTTCACACAAGAGATAGAGTTTCTTATAAAATGAGTCGGAGTGTGAATAGGAAGTTCTCTTGGTGAATATAATGTTTGTCTGGTGAACGGGTAATTCACTTGGTGGTTTGTGTCGATTGGTGAATTGGGGATTCACTTATCATTGGTTTGGTTGGGAAGTGAATGGGTGGTTCACTGGTTGTTTTAAAGAAATTATTTAATTATTTATTATTGTTTTCAACTACGCATTTCAATCTATTTATTGTATTTATTGTAAATGCTGCTTTCTGCAAAAGAACCGTACAGCTAACCTTTGTTAGGACGTGCATGAATACTATTTGTATATATTTCCCTACGGCTTGCTGAGTGCTTTATGTACTCATGCATGGCTTTACGCCTTTGTTGATCAGTTGAAGAATATCAAGCTGCTTAGGAGTTCTTTCAGAAGGAGGACTATGAAGGTTTTGTGGATTAGGATGCGTTCTCCACTCGATTGCTTGTGGGTATGTTGATTGGCCATTTCAAGAGTTTCATTCCACTACAAGAGTTTATTTGTTTCTTTAGCCCTCGTGGCAAGTTAAGTAAACGTTGAGCACAAGATCCAGCTTATTATTATTATTTGTTACTTTGAGATCTTTTAGTTAAATCGAATGAATGCATGGTATTTCATCACTGCTTTCCTATGTGAGCTAGCTACTTGATCCGGGACTAGTTAGAATACACGAGGGTTCATGAATCGTATTTTTGGGTCCCGACAATATTGATCTTGTGCAATACAAGCCCTCATTATCCTCCTAGAGGATTATAGGGAATATAGTTGCAGTATCTCATTATTGCTAGATAATCTATCCAGCCCTTAACCAATATGAGGCTTTACCTTTTGCATCTATCTTTACCTTTTGCATGTATCTTTGAATGGTTCTCCCAAGATTACATCCGATATCTATCCAATAGACCATAATGGATATACTATCTCGGAGTATAACTGGTCCATGTCTTGGCATAGAGGGAATTATATAATTTGCCAAAGATTTACATGGTCACCAATGTTATAAATTCCTTCAAAGAACTTTTAGAGGATGTAATGATCCTTCTTCTCATTCACGAATAAAAAAAATCAATACTGAATACTATTCGTGAAACATACTAGTGCCTTTTGTGCCATCCATGCACATATGGTCTTTATCCTTTCTGTGAGGATATGCTTAATACCATGCAATGATATAGCATCATATCTTGGTAATATATATCATGTCGGCATGATTTGCATGACACAAGTATCGAATCGCACATTCCAATACTTGTCCTTTCTTTGGGGTCTAGATGGGTATTAATCAACTATAAGTTTTAAATAATCATTGATGCCTTCAGCACCACGAGGTTAATTACTATTAAGCCTCCTTTGCAATCATTTGCCAGTGCAATGACTAGTAATTGAGTGATCCTTCAAGATCTACTCAATCTCTTGGAGATATCAACATTTACCATTTTTTAGGTAATTATCTACCTCTCTTATATCCTTCATAGTTCTACAAACATTAATGTCAAGTATATATGGGCATCATCCAATGATTCCTTTAATGAACTTACAAGGACACAGACTGTCTAATGACCTGTACATTTTGTCTTTTATTATTCTTATCTCAATAAGGACGTAGAGCTTGCCGATGAATCCATTGCATTTTAGTTCAATATTTACTACCAAAGATATAATGCAGCAGAACATTATCCCACTCAATTGGTAGAAATATATGGTCTCTCAAGACGTTCAAACCATTGATTTACACCACCTTATGATGACCCATGATATTCTAATTCACAGATTCGGTTTTAGAGATATCAGTTTGACCTAAATTGCTTTTATCCATTCGACTCTTTATTTGTAAGTACTCTACTATAGAACTCTGCTATAGTCATAAGCAATTATAGAGGTATAATTTTCGATAATATTCCTATTGTTCTCCCATATTCATCTCTCATATGTATATCAACAGTAGCCATATCTTTTGTAATTTCCCAAACAATAGATTCTTGGTTGTTTCGCAATGCGAGCCTTATATAGTGTGCGCACAAAAGTGCTCGGGTATTCATCCTTATGATGAATCTATGGTGAATTCTCTCACCTGATAGGCGAATCCTATCATAGGAGCTTTAGGTAGTGATTCATTGATCACTTGGCTTTATGTAAACAGATCGTAGATCCATAGGCATCCCTGTAGATCCTTCTGATCTTAAATTCGCAAGCGTCCCCACATATTCTTTAAACATCATAAGTGGGTATACAACTATCCCTGGATATATCCACTCTATGCTTAATAACTCCTTTACAATATCTGGCAGACTCCCCGCTCATCTTGCACAGTAGTATCTTCTAAACTCTTGGTTCGGTTTGTCTAGTGCGTTGGTATCTGCTCATATGCTTTGCACATGGCAACCAAGTTAGTTTTCAACCCATGAAAGCATCACTGACATTCCAAACATGAGCTCAATTCTCCCCTAGTGCTAGGATGACATCTTCATTAATAGCATATCAAAATCCTCTATCATGGCTTTTGGATAATTCATGTCCAACACATATGTCCAACATGTAGTTGACATCCATGATATTAAATTATGGTGGTGATCAATGTAGGAAATGTTTCACAACACTAGTTGTTGGGGGTATATGTAGTGTACTGACTCGTATGCAATCCCATGCATTAAGATTCCAACTATTAGTTGGTTATCCCTGGTCTTCATTATGCGATATTTTATGCAATTTTATGGCCTCTTATAGAACCATATAGATGCTCTACTCTTGTACCCAGAATCGTACAATGAACATAAAACAATTTCATTGTGAATTCCCAATATTGTTCATTAAGATCAATTGGATATGGTGATCCCGAAACTAGGTTCTTAATTCAACGAGTTAAAGCAATTTATCACCCAAGCTTTGGGTTCTTAATTCAATGAGTTATAGCAATTTATCTCCCTGGGAGTATAATCGCTAGTGAGTGCATCTTATAACATGCATCCACCTAGTGAGCCAGTAATCTATACCATAAAGTACATGCATAGCACCCGTTCATTCCTTGGTGACCACTGACCAGGCCTCGTCCAGCACCCGGCCCTCATACGTGCACCAAGTTCGGTCTTGTCATGCCTCTCGAGCTCATGAATCTCTCCGCCATCACAACCACCATCTCACCCATTCCCAAGTCCTATGGGGCCGCTTTGGCTAATCTGCATTGGCTTGAGGCGATGACCGATGAATACCACACCTTGCTTTGCAATCACACCTGGTCATTCATTCCTCATCCCTGGGTGCTAATGTGGTAACAAGAAATTGGGTGTTCAAGCACAAATTTCATTGTGATGGTACTCTTGTTCGCTATAAGGCATGTTGGTTAGTCCATGGTTACTCCCAACAACCTGTCGGAGCCCTGGACGTGGCATACCCGAAGACCCTATGAGTATACCGTGCTAGTCCCACGATTAATGGCTAGCATAGACATTCATAACATTTGGCAATCACATTCATATGTTCACATGCTAAACTAAGTAAAATGGTACGGTACTCTACTTAAACTATTACAAGATTATTACAACAGTGGCTTCGGTGCCAAGAGCAAAGAACTTGTCGTCTAGAATTTTTGTATTTTTGATCTCTGAACAACAATATTAGCAAGATTGAGTATTTGTGTACTCAGCAAGACTTGTAGTGTATCACAAAATTATATTATATGCAAGGCTGTCAAATAAAGAGGCTCTAATCTACAAGTTATTTTGCTCAAAGCCATTTTTTATTTGCAATATTTATAAGTAATAATTTGCAATGGAATTTGAAAGAGCAGTATAAATAAGTACAAGACAATAAGTAAGAACTAAAAATAATAATATCAACACCTGCAACCCTACTCGGTTGTAAGCAAAAATATAATCATATTCCACCATAGAAATGGCACTGACAAGTTTATGTTCAACCATAGAAATGGTAGTCCTACTATCGACATAGCAATCCAGCCATACACATGGTAGTTAACTCAACAAAAGAAAACCCCATGTCATTACCCAATTTTTGTGACAACTCAGTTTTTGGAAGGAAAAAACAAAGCTACCGCCATACCAGTCGCACTAAGCATGCTCATGACCGCGAGCGCGGCTATTTAAATAGATTTTTCACTCTACAGAGGTGTACAACTTTACCCATGGTATGCAGTATTCCAGTTGCCTAGTATATCTCTATATCACTGCTCACTACCAAAGGTAAGCAGTCTAGAGTTCATGACGCAGCCTTTACATCATCTAGCCCTAACCTTGCACTAGCTCTGCGAATCATTATCCTCATTCGTCTAGATAATAATAAAAGAACACATTGAATGAGGAGCCTCACTCACCCAGATAGAAACCCGTTGAGTGAGTCCCTCACTTCGCCCAGATAGAAACCAGTCGAAGTGAAGCATCCGTAGTTGTGATGACATACCTAACCAGTCATGCTTGCACTACTTCCGCATACTAATCATTCAAGGATATGGTTCGATAACTTAGTTAGCTATGACCATCCCACACTAGAACATATGGTTGTACGATGGGGTCTTAGTCCCGGAGTTGCTGGGTTTGGTCCTTAATCGACTACAGGCGAGAACTCCAACCTAGCTACTAGTGAGTCACAATCCTCACTTTTTCATAATACAATATAACTCGCCTGCGTCTAAAGAATAAAGTTTTTATTTCATTTTCATACAAAATGACAGAGGTATCTCCTCTGGACTATTTTCTAAATATCTCAAATTCTCAAATTAACATATTGTCCTTTTAGCAAATTTTTAGAAAATCTATCACTCTAGTTGCATTTATGCGATAATCGCACTCAAAATTCCCAAATGACATTATATATTGCCTAACCCATAATATAAAGGATACAATAGTAAGAAATCAATATTTCAAGGAGACATATGCAACAAGTAGGATTTACAACTACCGATTTCCCAACAATAGAATTTTCATAGAAAACGTACATGCATGCGTAATAGAATTTACAAATCAAAGTACAATAACTAAAATACTGGAATAAACATGATAAATGGAGGTACTTCCCTTGCTCTTTTTTTCTAGAAAAATGATTTTGTTGGTCGTTGCAATAATAGCCAAACCAATCGACGTCCAATTCAAAAACAAATTAAACGAATTAAATAACACCAAATAAAGTCAACAGTGACCAAAATTAAATATTTTTACATATTTAGGTATATTATGATTTTATATGAATTTAGAGACAAGTTTCATTTAATTTGGAGTTTTATAGCAAAAGTTATTAAGGTTTTATTTTAGTTCAGTTTAGAAAATCAAAGAAAATTAAGAAATACGCTTTCTAAAAGAGCAAGTGTAATCCCGCGCGTGTTGTCGGGACCCGAAAATGCATCTCAGGAACCCTCTGTGTATGCTGAACTAGTCCTAGATCAGTAGCTAGCTCACATAGAAAACAGT
This sequence comes from Phyllostachys edulis, assembly GCA_036346405.1. Lineage (NCBI taxonomy): Eukaryota > Viridiplantae > Streptophyta > Magnoliopsida > Poales > Poaceae > Phyllostachys > Phyllostachys edulis. The sequence goes on along the minus strand of JAYEVD010000153.1, from coordinate 33,071 downwards.
GATGAAATACCATCCATTTATTCGATTTAACTAAAAAGATCTCAGAGTACAAATAATAATAATAAGTGGACCTTATGGTCAACGTTTACTTAACTTGCCACGCAGGGCTAAAGAAACAAATAAACTCTTGCAGCGGAACAAAACTTCTTTAGAGCCCAATCAACATGCCCACAGGCAATCGAGTGGAGAACGCATCCTAATCCGCAAAACCTTCATAGTCCTCCTTCTGAAAGAACTCTTGGGCAACTTGATATTCTTTAACTGTTGATTAAACAGAGGGCATAAGACATGAGTACTTTTGAATGTACTCGGCAAATCGTAGGGAAATGTATGCAAATAGTATTCATGCACGACCTAACAAAGGTTAGCTGTATGGTTCTTTTGCAGAAAGCAACATTTACGATAAATACAATAAATAGATTGAAATGCGTAGATAAAAACAATAATAAATAATTAAACAATTTCTTTGAAACAACTAGTGAACTTCCCATTCACTTCCCAACCAAACCATTGATAAGTGAATCCCCAATTCACCAATCGACACAAACCACCAAGTGAATGACCTGTTCACCAAACAAACTTTATAAAGTGAATGACCTGTTCACCAAACAAACATTATATTCATCAAGTGAACATCTCATCCACACTCCGACTCATTTAAAAGAAACTCTACCTCCTGTGTGAAATCCCCGAGCACGTCCATAACCGCGGACACGACTATTCGAATAGTTTTACACTCTGCAGAGGTTGTACAGCTTGACCCATAAGAGATAATCAACTTATATTGTTCATTTAACACACTTCCGAGGTGTGCGACTAAGTGATTATCACAAGGCTTTTACAAAGCTCCTTCTTAACCCAGTTCTGCCTGCTAAGGTTTCAACACTGAATATCTTTATCCGACCAAACAGGGCCCCCCTCTTGCACCTCCGTGAGAATATGTTTTTCCCATAACTCACACTATCCATGACAGAACCAAAATTAAGACATTGCTAATTAGTCAGCCAGGTCCGTCCCATACTAGACTTGTGGTTGTACGGTTAAGGCCCAGTTCAATGGCGCACAGGTTTAAGTCCTTGACAAATTACTCAAGCGAGACTACCACAAAACCACAACATGTTACATCCACATCCCCACTATCCACCAACCACTCGACCGAGCGAAAACCATTTTGTTTAACTAAAACCAATGACAAACCCTATCATGGCACATAAATTTTATCAAGAGTGGATCACCACCATAATTCCATATATCATTAAGTCAAGATTAATCATTAAGACACATGTGATGATGAACCCATCGTAACTATGCAGAACTAAGCATCTATATGATACCCATATTGGTGATACAAATATGTCCAACTAAAATTATCCAGGCTAGGGTGCCAAAGGATTCATGGCATTCAATTAATCAAGAGAGGCATATTGACAATAGGTAACAACTAAGCCCAAAACAATTTATATAAAGATAGCATGCAGTTGTATAAAACAATATACTTTTGAAAGCAAATGTTCAATATGATCAAAGGACTATGCCTTGCCTTGGAATAAATCCTGGGATTGATCTTGATCTTGGTAGACTCCTCCTTGCTCAAAGCTTCTCGAAGTATCAACGTCTAATCGTAAACAAGGTAAATAAACCAAATAAATAAAAATAGAGGCAAGAAAAAGTCCAAAAATTAAATAAAAATCTCATATAGATAGATCTTGAATTTAGAAGAATTTAGGAATTTGAATGGACTGAATCGGAGTTCGGATGCAAAAGATATGGGCTTTGGAAGATTGAAATCACATAAAATGATGAAAATCAACATTTATGGATTTACTGGATTTACTTTTCTAAAGGAAAAGGTAAATATGACGTCAGCTTACATCATAAGGTATTTCGGCTGAAAAAGAAATTAAGGGAAAAAGGAGTTAGCCGTGGGACCCACTAGAAGTGGCTGGGTGTACCATGGATCGGGTTTACCAGACTTGGATCTCGGATTGGACTTGATGTACCACATGGCGCAGACCAGGGAGATGAGTAGGATGCCACATGGGCCAAAAGGGTGAGATGGGCGCTGTCTTGGCTTGTGTGGCAAGGAAGGAACATAGAGAAGGCTTGGAGCAGCCATGGCCGATGACGAAAAGCTCGATGCTGAGGGTAATTGACTGCGAGGGAACTTCAGATGAAAGGCAAAACGAGCTCTAGTGACTAAGAGGATGCATCTGGAGGCGATGGTTTAGCAAGGGCGGCTCTAGCTTGTCGGTGGCGGCGACTTCGGCGGTGGAGAGCTCCACGAGTGTGGTGGTCTTGGCGATTCGAGGTCACCCGAAGAGAACCAGAGAGAGCACCGGGACGAGGAGTTCAAGAGGATCACAGAGGGACGCTCGGGACGATTGGAGATCGACCTCACCGGCGGCGATTCAAAGATGACCGAAGGCGGGGAAGAACCATGGTAATGGCATCTCGATGGCCGAGAGAAAAAGGAGAAGGAGGGGATTGACTGAGGAAGACATGGAACGCATTATGACATGCATAGAAAGGTAGAGGATCTCATCGATTAATAGATCAGGGTGGAGCGGCGGCGATCGTTTTGTCAAACAAAGACAAAAACAGCAAACGGGGCTCCTCCGAGCAGAGTGGGTGCAAGCACGGTTTAGCCCTCGCTATTGCGAACCCAACGCCGGTGGATGCTCGAGCGGAGATGCACTGACGGCGATGAATTTTGACGACGAAGAGCTTTGGCAGTCGGCTTGGTTCTTCAGCGATTGCGGCACGACGAAGATGAACCCGGGATTGAGAGGTTAGGGCTTCGGTGGAGAAAGATGGGGCGAAAAAATTTTCACGGGGGAATCGGTTTATATAGCACTGGAGGAAGGGAATCCCAACTAAAGTCGGCGACGCAGGACGTGTGAAGTTCTCGGACTCAAAGAGTTTGGTTCTGCAACGCTAGAAGACGATGGGGACGTGGCAAAGGCGGTCCCACATGCAACGATAAAGAAAAAGGAAGGTGCGGATGCGGCTTGGGTTTTGGCCACGCGCAAAGAAAAAGGAAAGAGGGCCAAGGAGATGGGCTGGCGGCGCTGAGTGAAAGGAGGATGCAAACCAGCGGAGGAAGCTGGGCTAGCTCAGAAAAGGATTGGGCTGAGCGAAGGAGTTTGAGCTTAAGAGATTAATCTGAGATTTAATTAGTTTTTCTTTTTAGAAAATAGCAGAAAATTCAAATAACAAAAAGAAATTAGCAAATGCACTCGAAAAAATTCTAGAAAATATATCCAAGCACATAGAATCCAAATAAAATAATTTTGATAATAGTTGATGTTGATATTATTCATATTAAATTGTTTTTGAACTCTGAAAATTCCAATTAAGCTTTAACTTTAGTAGAAAAATTCAAATGGTTATTTTTTTTAAACTTTAAAACAGACCAAATTTTTGGGATGTTACAAACCTACCCCCCTTAAAAGGAATCTCGTCCCTGAGATTCGGGCTAACTAAAGAATAGGTTCAAACCAAACCTTGCTCACTCTTCCAAAAGATTTCTCTTATGAGTAAACAAAGGTGCAACTGACACGCGTCTAACCTAAAGACTTACTAGAAGCGACGTTCTGAACTACTTGAACTTCTTCTGCAGTGACATGATTCAGCCTTCCTCTTGCTGCAGTTGATGGAGTCATAGTAGGTTGATTTGGAGTCTGAGGCATTCCTCTTCCTGCTCCTAGCAAAGATGTCCAGACTGGTGTAGCTCCCAAATTGAAAGGAATTGGTATCAGCCCTTGCTTTTGTGGACACTTGCTAGCATAATGACCTTTCTCATGGCAGTTGAAACAAGTAAGTCCTGCTGCTGGATTGTTGTAACAAACATGCGACTGAGCATTGATTCTGGCTTTTTGTAGATCATTCTGATGAACTTCATACTACATCATCTTTCTTTTACGAGATTCATCCAACTCCCGACGATTCTTCACAGGTTTAATAGGTAAGATAGAAAAGCAATGTAGTTGAGAGGAAATAGCACAATAGATGAGATAGAACAGGATAGAGAAGACAGGAACAACTTAATTAGGGGAAACAGATTATACCCAAAGGCAAAAGAAGACACAGCTGGAACGCTATGAAAGAACAACTGAACTCTTCAAATTAAAGCCTTAGTGTGACTACAACAAAATGATTGGCATCAAAACTGCAGCTCTCGCTTACACACAATCCAAATAAAGACCTAATTGCAACAATGACCTAAGAGCGCTACTAAAACTCTAATAGGACGGCTTCCAATCTGAACTAGAGGATGAAGATTCTTCAAACTCAACCAGGATGAACCGATGAAGATACTCTTGACGGTTGCCGATGGCTTGACTTCTTTCTTCCGGACTAGAGGAATTAATGAGGTCAGAAAGTCAAATTAAGATTATAAAACAAAATTCAGCAAAGACGAGGAACAAGATTTCTATCACAAGATGAGAATAGAATAGATTAGGATAAGAATAGAACAAATCGAGATGAGAAAAGAATAGAGTAGATGAGAGAAGAATAACCACTTAATCAAGTTAAGTTGATTTGATTTAGAAAATAAATTTTGAAGCTTTTAGCTAAAACGAGCATGCTAACTAAGTTTGCATTCTATAGTCGATATGGCTCTGATACCACCTCTGTCGGGACTGAAAATGCATCTCAGGAAACCTCTGTGTATGCTGAACTAGTCCTAAATCAGTAGCTAGCTCACACAGGAAACAGTGATGAAATACCATCCATTTATTCGATTTAACTAAAAAGATCTCAGAGTACAAATAATAATAATAACTGGACCTTATGGTCAACATTTACTTAACTTGCCACGCAGGGCTAAAGAAACAAATAAACTCTTGCAGCGGAACAAAACTTCTTCAAAGCCGAATCAACATGCCCACAGGTAATCGAGTGGAGAACGCATCCTAATCCGCAAAACCTTCATAGTCCTCCTTCTAAAAGAACTCTTGGGCAACTTGATATTCTTTAACTACTGATTAAACAGAGGGCGCAAGCGATGAGTACTTTTGAATGTACTCAGCAAACAGTAGGGAAATGTATGCAAATAGTATTTATGCACGGCCTGACAAAGGTTAGCTGTATGGTTTTTTTTTGCAAAATGCAGCATTTACGATAAATACAATAAATTGATTGAAATGTGTAGTTGAAAATAATAATAAATAATTAAACAATTTCTTTGAAACAACTAGTAAACTTCCCAACCAAACCATTGATAAGTGAATCCCCAATTCACCAATCGACACAAACCACCAAGTGAATGACCTATTCACCAAACAAACGTTATATTCATCAAGTGAACATCTCATCCACACTCCGACTCATTTTAAAGAAACTCTACCTCCTGTGTGAAATCCCCGAGCACGTCCATAACCGCGGACACGACTATTCGAATAGTTTTACACTTTGCAGAGGTTGTACAGCTTGACCCACAAGAGACAATCAACTTATAATGCCCGTTTAACACACTTCCGAGGTGTGCGAATAAGTGATTATCACAAGGATTTTACAAAGCTCCTTCTTAACCCAGTTCTACCCGCTAAGGTTTCAACACTGAATGTCTTTATCCGACCAAACAGGGCCCCCCTCTTACGCCTCTGTGAGAATATGTTTCTCCGATAACTCACACTATCCACGACAGAACCGAAATTAGACATTGCTAACTAGTCAGGCAGGTCCGTCCTATACCAAACTTGTGGTTGTACGGTTAAGGCCCAGTTCAATGGCGCACAGGATTAAGTCCTTGACAAATTACTCAGGTGAGACTACCACAAACCCACAACATGTTACATCCACATCCCCACTATCCACCAACCACTCGCCCGAGCGAAAGCCATTTTGTTTAACTAAAACCAATGACAAACCCTGTCAGGGCACACAAATTTTATCAAGAGTGGCTCACCACCATAATTCCATATATCATTAAGTCAAGATTAATCATTAAGACACATGTGATGATGAACCCATCGTAACTAAGCAGAACTAAGCATCTATACGATACCCATGTTGATGATACAAATATGTCCAACTAAAATTATCCTGGCTAGGGTGACAAAGGATTCATGGCATTCAATTAATCAAGGGAGGCATAATGACAATAGGTAATAACTAAGCCCAAAACAATTTATATAAAGATAGCATGCAGTTATATAAAACAATATACTTTTGAAAGCATAGGTTCAATATGATCAAAGGAATATGGCTTGCCTTGGAATAAATCCTAGGATTGATCTTGATCTTAGTAGACTCCTCCTTACTCAAAGCTTCCCGAAGTATCAACGTCTAATCGTAAATAAGGCAAATAAACCAAATAAATAAAAATAGAGGCAAGACAAACTCCAAAAATTAAATAAAAATCTCATATAGATAGATCTTGAATTTAGAAGAATTTAGGAATTTGAATGGATTGAATCGGAGTTCGGATGCAAAAGATATGGGCTTTGGAAGATTGAAATCATATAAAATGATGAAAATCAACATTTATGGATTTACTGGATTTACTTTTCTAAAGGAAAAGGTAAATATGACGTCAGCTTACGTCATAAGGTATTTCGGCTGAAAAAGAAATTAAGGGAAAAAGGAGTTAGTCGTGGGACCCGTTGGAAGTGGCTGGGTGTACCATGGACCGGGTTTACCAGACTTGGATCTCGGATTGGACTTGATGTACCACATGGCGCTGACCAGGGAGATGAGTAAGATGCCACATGGGCCAAAAGGGTGAGATGGGTGCTGACTTGGCTTGTGAGGTGGCAAGGAAGGAACACAGAGAAGGCTTGGAGCAGCCATGGCCGATGACAAAAAGCTCGATGTCGAGGGTGATTGACAGCGAGGGAACTTCAGATGAAAGGCAAAACGAGTCTAGTGAGTACGAGGATGCATCTGGAGGCGATGGTTCAGCAAGGGCAGCTCTAGCTCGTCGGTGTCGGCGACTTCGGCGGCGGAGAGCTCCACGGGTGTGGTGGTCTTGGCGAGTCAAGGTCACCCGAAGAGAACTAGAGAGACTACTGGGACGGGGAGTTCAAGAGTTTCACAGAGAGACGCTCGGGATGACTGGAGATCGACCTCACCAGCGGCGATTCAAAGATGACCAGAGGCGGGGAAGAACCAAGGTAACGACATCTCAGTGGCCGAGAGAAAAAGGAGAAGGAGGGGATTGACTGAGGAAGACATGGAACGCATTATGTCATGCAAAGAAAGGTGGAGGATCTCTCCGGTTAATAGATCGGGGTGGAGCGGCGGCGATCATTTTGTCGAACGAAGACGAAAACGACAAACGAGGCTCCTCCGAGCAGAGTGGGTGCAAGCACGGTGTAGCCCTCGCTATTGCGAACCCAACGCCGGTGGAAGCTCGGGCAGAGATGCACTGACGGCGATGAATTTTGATGATGAAGAGCTTCGGCGGTTGGCTCGGTTCTTCAGCGATTGCAGCACGACGAAGATGAACCCGGGATTGAGAGGTTAGGGCTTCGGTGGAGAAAGATGGGGCGAAGAAATTGACACGTGGGAATCGGTTTATATAGCATCGAGGAAGGAATCCCAATCGAAGCCGCAGGCCTTGACGCGTGAAGTTCTCGGACTCAAGGAGTTTGGTTCGCAATGCTAGAAGACAAAGGGGCGTGGCGGCGGTCCCACATGCAAATGACAAAGAAAAAGGAAGGTCGCGGATGACTTGGGTTTGGACACACGCAAAGAAAAAGGAAAGAGGGCCAAGGAGATGGGCTAGCGGCACTGAGTGAAAGGAGGATGCGGGCTAGCGGAGGAAGCTGGGCCGGCTCGGAAAAAGGATTGGGTGAAGAAGGAGTTTCACAAGAGATTAATCTGAGATTTAATTAGTTTTTCTTTTAGAAAATATCAAAAATTCAAATAAAAAAGAAATTAGCAAATGCGAATGAAAAATTCTAGAAAATATAACCAAGCACACGTAATCCAAATAAAATAATTTTGATCATATTTGATGTTGATATTATTCATATTAAATTGTTTTTGAACTCTAAAAATTCCAATTAAGCTTTAACTTTAGCAGAAAAATTCAAATGGTTATTTTTTAAAAAACTTTAAAATAGACCAAATTTTTGGGATGTTACACGTGTTCTAAAGAGGTTTACGCTTTCCAATAAGGGAAAACGTATTCTTCTCATAACTGAAAGCGTATTTTCTATTTTCATTTTAAAAACCGATAAGTGGGGCCCACTATCATGAATGACTCGGTCCACAAGCACAGTGCGTGGACCAAAGGTCTACACGTGTAGTGCATTGGTTCATGTGGTGGATTCACTGTGCTCTTAAGCCGTAGAGCCCACATGTCATAGACTCAAATAAGAAAGCATTTTGATTTAAGTTTTCTTTAAACTAATGACTTGGTCCCACATGTTAGTGACTTAGTAGGGTTTAACTAATCATTTAAAACATGGCTTTGCACTAATGACTGGGATTAGGCAACTGATGACGAGCTACAGTGCTCATCACCATTGTGCCGGGTGGTGGCACTCGTGCCCACGCGTCTCGGCGGCGGCGTGGTGCTTCACGAGACTGGAGAGTGCCCAAAATAGGACCTCTATGCTATTGCGCACTCGCTGGCACTGATAGCGAGGCTAGAGGTGACCTAATGCGGTGGCGTGCCAATGGTGAGTGGAGGAGCGAATACGGCAAAGAGCCAAAGCTCAAACGAGCACTGCTCTCTACAATCTAATGCGCACATCATAAGCATCTACATGCTACTAGGGTGATACGAGAAGGACGCGGAGGGGCTGAGGTGGTCGGGGATGAGCTACCGACGACGAGTCGAGGCGCCGAGGTGGGTTGCGCATGGAGAAGAAGCGTGGCTGAAGGAGAGCTTTGATTAATGGTCGGAGAAGTTCAAGGAGGTCCAGGCGAAGCTTCAGGTGCACAAAATCGGGCTGAGGTGTAGTGGATCTCAAGCGAGGCTTGAGGCGACGGTTCCGATTGGAGGTGAGGAAGAAGGGTCAATACGGGAGATCTTGTGGATCAAAGGCTAAATTGAGTGAGGGGATTGCTTCTAGGTGATCTGGAACGCGATATGACGTGAATGAATTTCTTGTACAGTTGCTCTTTGAGTTGCTTCTTCAATTCGGCCAATTCGTTAGATGCCATTCGATAGGGTCGCTTAGATATATGTGGGAGCCCCTGGGTTATTTGATGTGATGGTGGCCCGATCTTCCGAAAGGTACTGATAAGTCGATTGTGGAGAACTCGACGTTGATGATCCAAAGGCTCCGACCAAAACAGATCGAACCCCTCGCAATCACTACACCACTGCTCCGATGGTTATCAACCGTGCCGAACGCGGTTGACCTCGCCAAGAAGGCTATCTCCTGCAAGCGAATCGAGAACACAAGCAAGAGAGTAGAAGATGCAATCTTTAATTATATTATGAATAAATCTTTAAGCTCATAAAGTTGGGGTTTCTCAACCGAACAAGCAGCGAAACTGCTATGCAGAATAATCCTTAAGAAAAACCCAAAGAAAACTAAAGGGGTGTGGCCTCCTTATATAGGGGAGGGGGAGCCATACATGGAAAAGAACAAGCAGGGTGGTACTAAAGGTCGCGGGTACTGTTCACGTGAACAGTAACCACGCCCCAGGTGGTCCGTCGGCAGGTGGGCCAAGTTCAATATGATTACAAAGCCCAGTTTGGCCTAAACAAGTGATATGACGCCTTCTTTTAATTATTGCGATCAGTCCAGAAGGAATTTGGAGGTGAGGCCAGATCCGTTGGAAAGAGGACGAAATCAGCTTTCCATCAAGTACTCGTGGACCTCCAACGGACGCCGTATGTGAAAGTTATGGGCGTTTGAAGGCAGTGCTGTCAGACTGATTCCGAACTGATCTGACCAAAATGTATCCAGCTTGAACTCCTGATTGTCACATGCAGTAGCACCATGGCATGTAAACATAGTACCATGGCATGTAGACGTAGCACCATGGCATGTAGACGTAGCACGATCCAATTGGGTAATATGGTGTTGCAGTAGCCGAAAGTCCTATTGGAGAGGATGTTGTTGAAGTAGAGGATGCAGTGCAGCAGGTCGAAGCAGTGGTTGCATCCGTAGGGTCGGTGTCCTCATCATTATTTCCATAAGACCGAGACCCGCTCGAACTTAAGGAGATAACTCAGAGCTTCCAAGTTAGGCTCGAACTTAAGGAGATAACTCAGAGCTTCCAAGTTAATGGATTCTAAATTAACTCCATCTAAATGAGAGTTCTTTGTTGAAACTAGAGCCCTGATAATCATGCATACTGCTCCTCTGCAAGCACTACATGATTATCGGTTCTCTAAACAATCAAGGACCACACTTAATGAGTTAAAATGGAATCCATAAACAGTAAGCATGAGATCACGTTGGCTCCTAAGATCAGTGACCAACATGCCCCAAACTCACCTATAGCATTGATCACATCCATACAACATTCAAACATTCAAAGATCAAAAGACTTACAACATAATAGTTCAAGTTTAACTATTACAAGTGGCTCGATCGGCCAAAATTTAAAAGAGAACAATAGTAGCGGCAAGCAAAAATTAATAAACCAAAGTCCAAAGATGGCATGCCCCATAACCCATCAAGAACCGATGGGAGTTAAATAATAGCACTACTCGTCGATTGTCGCCTAAACCAACACCAATGAGCTCATCGGGCTCACAGGTCTTCCTCACCCAAATTACAACAACCGGATTGAGTACAAAGTTGTACTGCAAGTCTTACACAAATAAAAATTAGTTATGCATAGAGGTTGTTCCAAAGGATAGCTCATATTGGCTTACACTACACCATGGCACAATATTAAGGGCAATGCAATCTAGGAAAAACGACTTTTCGACAATTTATCTCACGAATGTGTATTCGGCACTTATTGCTGCCGGTAAAAAGTCTTTGCTTGGAAAGATATTTCCGGCAGATATGTGTATTCCGGCAGCTAAAGTGCCCTAGATAAGTTGGTTTTCCCGGCGATTAGAGTTTCCCCAGCTAGAGTTTCCCAGCTTAGATTTTTCCCGGCAGTTGGAGTTTTCCCGGCAGTTAACATGCCGTCGATTGTATGTTTTGCCGGCACTTAGCATGCCCTCGATTGTATGTTTTGCCGGCAGTTAACATGCCCTCGATTGTATGTTTTGCCGGCAGTTAAGTGCCCTAGATAAGTTTGTTTTCCCCCGCAATTAGACTTATTCCCAGCAGTTAACTGCCCTAGATTGTGTATTGTCCCCGCCAAAATAGACGCCTATATACATATAAAATACCAATATAATTTGCACCATTCAACCAGAATTTAGAAAACATACATTTTTCTCGATCTTACCACTTAGAAAATATCACATCAACAATCAAGTACAGCTGCAACACATAGATGAAATTCAAATGACGCAAAATACATAAACCTGAAATATGATATTTTGATAAGCTTAACGAAGACATGTGCAAGACACCATACACATGCAATTTCGAATTACGAGCATTCTATTATAGCCACGATCTCATTGGCATATAGAAAATATCCATACAAAAAAGTCGACAATACTAGTCTATCCTTCGCACATGTAAATTCTCGAGCCCCTTCTATCATAATACTAGTCTATCCTTGGTATTTACAAAACATCTACGCAAAAGAAGTCGACAATAAAATCATCATGCTATCACCGTTTGCAAAATAAGGACGATCACTCTATCGACAAATAAGAACCTCATCACTCTTATGTTTTGTACCGAAAAGAAATTAGAAGTCAATAACCGAAACCACATATCCTCGTTTGCAGCACAAACAATGTAAAAACACATGTTGTGTGGTTCACATGAAAAATTGAAGAAACGTCCCCCTTGATTTGTTAAACCATACGGCATTGTTGGTGCTTAAGCACAGCTACAATGTAGGAAACTCCAGTCCAGAATAGGTTAGTTTTGAAACAGTAATTATGCGTTTGCAAATATTTGAAACCACATGTTGGTCCTAACACACTTAGACATATATACAACTTAACATTGATAGTTGTGGACTTGTGGTTGTCTTTTGTTCAAACCATTAGAAAAGTTGCTATACACGTGGGTGCATATCTGCATTTTCCTTATATCTGCCGCTATGTAGTTTGCGAGATATTCACATTTTTCCTGCTTCGCATTTTTTTACTGGTTCCCTTTTTTCTTGGTAGATATTATTATTAGTAGTCATAGCTTTATTATTAATTCATTTAAGTCTCAGGAATCTCATTCAATAATATGCTTTTATTTTTCATTGTACATCATTTGTCATGCCCAGTTTTGTGAAGTTGCAGGAAATAAGCTAGTGTTGTACTCTTTTCAGCTGGAAATTGCAACAATATGCTCATTACCACGGCAACAAAACTAGCTCTTGTGGTCCTGATGCAACTCTCGTGGTAAAGAGAATGTAGGAACTTTGATATACAGCTACAAATGAATGTGTGCAGTGCAGCACATGACTACCACATAAACTCCATTTCAAATAACAGGCTGTTTTACAATTAGAGATATCATAGCTAAAGTTTAAACTGCTTAGCTATTTGATTGCTGAAATTACCTCGTGTTCGTCCAGCTTGTTGTAATGGCCCCACTGACTTCCGATCTTCTTTTATCTGCAGATTTAAATAAATGCAAGTACATTACTTGAGGAAACAAATTGAAGGTGGATACAATAGATGGATGCTTACATGCCGATGTGGCCACTAATAGATCTCCCATAAGCATCGACCATGACGCTCATATCCCCATAAGGACGAGGCAGTTGAGCAGTCCTTTTTAGCACATAATTAACGACAACTTCCCAACATTCAACACCCAAAAGAGTACCACCCACTGCTGTCCTCCGATCCGTTGATATAACAAGAGCCTTTACAATGAGGATATCATGTGGTCCAATAACAGTACAAGACAACTTCTTTTCCACTCAAACATGTCATCATTGAATGTGTCAATTCAAGTCTATTCAAATAAATTGCAAAATGGTAAAGAGCAAACCAACAAATAGTGATATATGTGAAATCTTACTCCTCCATTTCCTTTTGTGAAGAAACTCCACGCCTATTCAATGTCTACAAGTGCCAAATGAGAAAACATTACATTAGATATGAGCTGCGGTATGACAATGGTGAAGAATCTATTTTGTTACGAAGCGATGTATGTACCTCCTCATACAACATATTTTCTGCGACATTAGACTCCACCTCAACATTGTCACCTTCGACATGCTGATCCTATAGGCCAATAAAAATAAAAGTGGAAACATACATCATTCTTCTATACCAAGTAATTAATTACAAAAAATTGTATTGTACTATACCTCATGTATAGGTGAATTTGATGCATATCGTGGACTGATATGTGCATGTCGTCCCACAATGGAATTAGCAAGTAACAATTCCTTCATCTCCGCCACTTGTTGACTAAGGGCGTCAATTTTTCTATCACTATCTGCTTGCATTGTTTCAATACACCCTAGTAGGAATTCTTTGTCTAATTCAGCTTGTCCATGCCCTTCAACAGCCATTTGGAGCTTGGTTGATCTATACTTAAGCTTTCCAGGCATCTCCAAATCTCCTGGAGTTGGTCCCTTACCTACAGAATGAACATACCCATTCCTATCAGGACCAAAGACGCGTGACAGGAGGTCACCTTGCTTTATGGTTTTCTCTGTCCACTCCGGATGATCTGTGCTTGCGTCCTCAAGTGCTTTCTGCAAATATGAACAGAGCTAATTCATATGAATTATCAACTACAAGCAGTGAACAGAGTTTTGATTGCTTTCAGCTAGATGCATAATCATCATGCAATGAAAATGTCACAATAATGTGCAAGTGATATAAAATGTCACAATAATGTGCAAGGAAATAATCATCATGCATTTGGAACTAACGGTTTTAAGTACTTACAATTTTATGTGTTGCTTCTTGTGAAGGTAAGCCATTTTTATGAGTGTGTGTTTTAATAAACAACTCATCTCTACGAGGCACCACACCATTATCCTTGTACTGCATGGAAACCGATAGAAAATACATCATCAATCAAAAAATAGCATACAACATAGGTTTTATTTGAGATATTATATAAGAAAGGAACTTATATACCATTTCATGTCCAACACGAGCATAACTCTTGCTGCCACTTGTATGCAGCCCGGACATCTTTGCACGATTAGCTTTTCCTACGTCACTACGAGCCTATAACAATGGAAGCAGTAAATAAAAAAAGAAATACCAATATAACAAGTAGTATTTTTTTTTTATGTTTGGCTTACTTTGGCCAACGGACTTCTCCAATGTTTGATAAGCCAATTCCAATCATTTTGATTAACTCTTTTATCACAGGCAGCAAAAAGTTCCTTATCGGTCTTTGTGCACACGTTTCCCATCAAGATTCATCTTCTCTGTTTTCCAACGAGAAGTCTGACATTTCGGACAGAAATCTGCCTTTTCATACTGCTTCCAAAATAGTACGCAATCATTCTTGCATGCATGAATACTAACATATCCGAGTGCAAAGCATTTAACCATTTTCTTAGCTTCATTAAAGTTCTTAGGAAGCGTTGAGCCCTCCTAAAAGCTTCTTTAAGAAGTTGTAGTAGCATGTCAAAACTTCTATCACTCCAACCTCCAAGAAATTTAGTGTGGAGTAATCGACAACAAAGCGTAGCTTTGAGAAGCTTGCACCGGATAGAGCTCTTGATTAGCATCACCTACTAAATGGTAAAAATCTTCAACACCTTCACATGGATCCTCCTCAAAACTATCCTTATTTTGACCCAAATCCCCCATTCCATCTAACCCATGCGCTACATCACGAAGCATATCAAACATCTCATCACCTTCCTCAACATCGTCCTCTACTTGAACCTCAGCATACACATTTTGTCATGCGAGAACATGATGATGCCTCTCCATGAAAAATCCATCTATTATACCCTTTTAAAACCCATCACATATTAAATGCACACGGACAACGCTAGCTTCTTTCCAAAGAACTATTCACACATTTCCTACAAGGGCATAATATTGTGTTTGCTTTTGATGATTGGGCAAAAGCATACTTCACAAATTCTTCGACCCCTTGTACATATTCGACGATGTGCCTACAATTAATTACTTGTTGTAAGAATGGACGTGAGGCAATGCTAGAAAATAAATTTATATTGTAAGCTTATGTTGTACCTAGGTAGATCCATCCATCTCTTATCCATAGTTTGCTATGTAATATCAAATTTCAAAAGTTACCTAAATTGCACAAACTATAAGAATACTCAACAAGAAATATGTAGTCCTTGTGTGCAAGTTCTAGTTTTTATGATTTATGATTTGTGAAGCTCACAAGCTTAGAAGTTGAACAAGAACAACCATACATACATACGATGATTCTCATAACATGACAAATATGGGCATTTGACATAAAATTACGCCAACCAATGATCCAACACCATCTTGACCTTTTCTTTTGCCAATGAGGAAGCAAGTTGTATTGCTCTAGTGCACGCCGACCTAAAGTACAAAAAACTTCACGGCTTTAATTATATAATACTCTCTTGTAGTGGCCTATTATTTTTAGAAAATTAAAAGCGATTACTTACAGCTTCTTGATGGTTTCGTGTCATGCGCCGTTATTCGAACAATTAATCCACACATGCATCCAGTTGGTATAGCAAGATGTAAAATATGTCAATAATTAGAGAATTATATGCATGTTTGATCTAGAGAACTAGCTATTAAAAATGAAGCAATTAGAGGAACCTCACAAGTGTTATCAAATTTCAAAAGTTACCTAAATTTCACAAACTATAAGAATACTCAACAAGAAATATACAGTCCTTGTGTGCAAGTTCTAGTTTTTCTAACTTGTGATTTGTGAAGCTCATAAGCTTAGAAGTTGAACAAGAACAACCATACATACATATGAATGATTCTCATAACATGACAAATATCGGTATTTGACCTAAAATTACGCCAACCAACGATCCAACACCACAAGCAGAACATAGCTCGAAACATAACAAATATGGGCATTTGACCTAAAATTACGTCAACCAACGATCCAACACCACAACTGTAACATAGCACACACATAGCACGGATCTCGGTAGCATTATCGAAGCATCACAAAGCTTAGAAGCACAATAGCATAATTGGACTAAGAATACTCAACAAGAAATATACAATCCTTGTGTACAAGTTCTAGTTTTTATGACTTGTGATTTGTGAAGCTCGCAAGCTTACAAGCTGAATAAGAACAACCATACATCCATACGATAGATTCTCATAACATGACAAATATGGGCATTTGACCTAAAATTACGTCAACCAACAATCCAACACCATACATACATATTTGCTTTATTCTTCTGCTAGTACTCCATAAAGTTCAATTGCGTCCATGCATATTGACCTTTTCTTTTGCCAAGGAGGAAGCAAGCTATATTGCTCTAGTGCACGCTGACCTAAAGTACAAAAACTTCACGCACTTTAATTATATAATACTTTCATCAGTAGTGGCCTATTATTTTTAGAAAAATTAAAAGCGATTACTTACAGCTTCTTGATGGTTCCGTGTCATGTGCTTCGTTTCGAACAATTAATCCACACATGCATCCAGTTGGTATAGCAAAGATGTAAAATATGCCAATCATTAGAGAATTATATGCATGTTTGATCTAGAGAACTAGCTATTAAAAATGAAGCAATTAGAGGAACCTCACAAGTGTTATCAAATTTCAAAAGTTACCTAAATTTCACAAACTATATGACTCTAAAATTACAAATATGGGCATTTCACCTAAAATTACGTCAACCAACAATCCAACACCATACATACATATTCTAAATAAGGACTAATAACTCATCACTCTTGCAGATTATCCATGATTGATGACAGGTTTTATGGATGAACTATTATCCAATTTCCGATTCTTTGCAGATCAAGTGCAGATCTAATAGTCAGTTGCAGCCTTGCAGATGTCACTGAAAGAATCCGATTAATAGCCCAGTAATAGAAACCATACTACAAGAATCTGATTACAAACTAAAACAGGAAGTGCAAAGAACAGGAACGACTCGGTAAGATCTGAGCAAAAATTCTGGAGCAACTGCTAAAACAAACTGATCACAACGGCATCAGCTCAACAAAGCGCAAACAGAGAACTACTAGCAACCACAGCAGTTATCAAGCCAACACTGGTCCAGATCAACAAAATGGCATCAATCCTGACAACCACCAAACAGCCTTTTGAAACTGAAATTGTACCATTCAGAATTGTTGTGCATTTTGATGACTCTTCACCTCAGTGCAAACCGCAGTGCAAACATAGCATTCAACATAGCATTCACCCATCATCCAACATAGCATTCAACATAGCATTCACCCAGCATCCAACATAGCATTCAAGACAAGTCAAGATTATGGCTAACACACCTCACCTCAGTGCAAACCGCAGCAACCAGCATCCAACATAGCATTCACCAGCAACCCACCATCCTATTCACCTTTCATGAGCAACCAGAATCCAGAAATCAAAAGTGAATCAAGTCAAAACCGTAAAAACCAACAAAAGGAAAGGGAAATAGGGGATGAAATCCAGTAGTAGCAGGAGTGAGCACGGGCGACTGGAGGCCGAGGCGGGCCGGGCCTAGGGAGAGGCGCCGGTCGAGGCCGATTAAACTCACTGTGAGGCGCTGGCGCAGGAGGGTGGCGGGGGGAGGAGGAGGTCGGGAGGAGGGCGGCCGGGAGAGGAGGGGAGGCGCGGGAGGGTGGCGGCCGGAGGAGGGGAGGCGCAAGGGAGGGGAGGCGCGGGAGGGTGGGGCCGGGAGGAATGGAGGCGGGGGGAGGGGGGAGGCACGGGAGGGTGGCGGCCGGGGAGGAGGGGAGGCGCGGGGAGGGTGGCGGCCGGGAGGAGGGGAGGCGTGGGGAGGAGGGGCGGGGAGGGTGGCGGAAGGGGGTGTGGCGGCCGGGAGGAGGGGAGGCGGGGAGGAAGGGGCGGCAGGAACGGGCAAGGGGAGGTGGCGGCCGGGAGGAGGCGGAGAGGGTGGCCGCCGGCCGGCAGGGCAGGGAGGAGAAAGGTCTTGCGCCGGGTGGTGTTTTGGACGGCAGGGGGATTGAGTGGGGAAGACCGGATCGGAAGAGATAAGGTAGAGAGAGAGAGAGGATGCGCGCCGTTTTCGTTTCGCGCCATCGTTGCTTCGCGCCGCCGCTTCGTCGTTTGGCTCTAGGGTTTTCGATCGGCGCTGTGTTTTTTATTTGCCGGCAGATACCTCTTTATATGGCTTTTGCTCTAATTTTGTCCGGTAGATATGAGGTCATGGGTTCAATAATTTACGTGATTATTTTTTTCACCTCCCGCCCAAACTTTTTCCCGGCAGTTATGTTGACCTAGTTTACTTTTTCTAGGCGTATATGTTGTAGCTAAAATAAAAATATTCCCGCAGATAAGTTGCTCTACATAATAGTTATTGCCGGCAGATAATAAGACCCGTAATATTTTCAACATTGCTGGCACATAATTTGCCTCTCACCCAATTTTTTCCCGGCAGATTATGGCCCTTAATACTGTGCCATGGTGTAGTGTTAGTTTTGCGAAAAGACGCAATAATTTTAACAACCTACACATACTAGTTTTTCAATTGCCATTTTGTAAACAGATTTGAAGTAGAAGTAAAGAATGTAAATAAGTGATAAATTGAATAACAAAAGAATCAAACAAACATCAAAGTGGCTGCCCACTTTGATACAACAAAATGCATGAACATCCCATTCATGTCGAATACCAACAACATCCACATTTTAAATACCGAGTCTAACAATAGTAACTCCCGAACTCAAGCGGTTGTCCATAACCATGGACACGGCTATTTGAATAGATTTATCTCTGCAGAGGTGTACTACTTTACCCACATGACTCGATTAGCTTGTAAGCCTTCGAAAATAGCATACTTCCTTAGGTATGCCGGCCAGGGAGAATCGAGATACGGTCGTTTTTAGCAAGAAGACCCTATTGAGCTAAGTCCCCCATGTGAGATGGATCCTTTCCTAGTACAAGCATCTGATAGCACTTGCTAGGGGGCTCACAAGTTGTATTGGAAATACCGACGCAATATACATAAAGAAAAATGGTGCATCTCTTGCACTCTATAGAAAAATTACATCGGCTCCTAAGGAACATAGGATTTCACGGTCACTATGTCCTCACACCACCATGAGACTTAACACAATAAAACCTTCCCCCTACTTAACCGTACAGTACCCATATCCCATGTGTGGTAGCACGAGTGTACTTTAATCAACGACGTTACCAAAGTTCGGTCCTTAATGGTCCGAACAAGACATCCACATACCCAAATCTCGTGCACGAAGGCACCATCACTTGCCAACACTTGTCCAGACCCCAAAAATCATTTAAAATGACAAACTTTAATTTAGAAAGCATATGCGAATATCTGGATCAAAAAGAGTATAAGAAGGTGTATGTTTCCCAAAATTGTCGGGTTAATCCCGACAATCAAACTACCGTTCTAGACTTGCATGGCTAAGCAAACTCGAACAATATATTTCACACATCCTAACTTAAGCACGTGGTACTGGAATAATTCAAGGATAACCTCATGATGTAGGATATAGCTAACTACTCATCACAAAAATAGCGACATAGCAAAATAAGCATGC
Organism: Phyllostachys edulis; assembly: GCA_036346405.1. Lineage (NCBI taxonomy): Eukaryota > Viridiplantae > Streptophyta > Magnoliopsida > Poales > Poaceae > Phyllostachys > Phyllostachys edulis. Next base: position 13,404 of record JAYEVD010000153.1, on the reverse strand, counting down.
AAGCAATTATCATTGCACTAACTTAACAAAATTGGGATCAAATATGATGCAAAAGAAAGTTTAAATGATGCTTGCCTTTCTAGTAGCTCACTTGCTCACTCTCAGTAGCGTATGAGTCCATATCAATTTCTTCGGAATCTAGAGAAATAACGATATCGATAAACCCCGAGAAACACTTCAAAAATCAAATTGCTCAAAAATGCATGAGTTTTCTACAGTGACTAGTGCATGATTTTAGATGAAAACAGGTGAAAGATTTATTCAAATTGGAGTTAGTGTGTGAAAGTTATGACTATTTGAAAATCAGATTTCAATATGTTCAAGTTCAAGTAATTTAATTATTTGGCCAAAATTTATGAACAGTAGGGGATACAAGGATTATATAGATAAATAGGGAATATTTTTATAACTCCAAAACATTTGTGTTTAACTCATTTGGAGTTATGAAGGATTAGTTATGTAATTTCCAAGTTAACAGCCTTTTCCTATTGTAAAGATAATAGGTTTATGGATCATTCTCCAAAATATAAATTTTTGCTAAAGAGAAATGTTTGAAACCAATTTCATAATAAAGTTCATTAAGAATGAAAATTATCATATTCAGTTTCATCCATTTTGGAGCCGAGGAGAATTAGTTATGTATTTTTGAAGTTATTCAAATTTCTAGTGTGTCAATAATACGTTTTGGATTTTATAACGCATTTACTCCTTTTCTCACCGAGGCCGCGCTTAGCCTCGCCTCGAGATAGTGGGGCCAGACAAAGACTGTTTCTCAAATCGTTTACCGATTCAAATGTGTGCTGACAAGTGGGCCCGCCGCGTTAGTGATTCACTGCAGCGCGCGCGAGTGACGTTCGGACCATGGTTGTGAGCCATTAGATTAAGATCCAACGATCCACAATCATGGTGTGTTCGGACGGTCCGAATGGCCTAATTGATCCTGATCATCTATTTCGCATCGAACGGTCCAGATTCGTGGCGCGTTCAAACGGTCTGAATGACCCAATTGATCTGGACAGTCACTTTTAAATCGGACGCTCCACAAAGGTTCTAGTAGGGTTTGGGCTAGCCACGAGAAAAGGGCACGGGGCTTAAGTGGCTTTGGTCCACAAGTCATACACGGTTGCTAAACAAATCCGCAGCTAAACGTATTTTTCGACCAAGATCTCGCAATTAAAAGCTAATCATCACCAATAAATCGTGATGATGCCGCTATAGGATTGTTAGGCGTTCGACAAAAATGGCCCGGTGATGGCGAGCCTCACCGGCGTTCGCGCGCGGTGTGATCCAAAGGTATGAATGAGTTCGCAATAAGCTTGCGCACCTAAAGGAAGTGGTGGCGCGGTTGGGATGGTTCAAACGCGCTGGCCGGCGATGAGCAACGATGACCTAAGGCTTAACATGCATGCGAGGGTACAGTGGTGTATTGAGCAAAATAATGAATGAGTGAGCTACTGGTGCACTCTAAGGAGCTTACCAGTGGGTTGAAGTGGCCGAAGAAGCTCTGAGAGTGATTGACCATGGTAATGGCGGTGGTGGCGGTGTGGCTCACGAGAAGGAGTCGCCCTGGGCACAACCAACGACAGCAAAAGGGTGAGAAAGTTTGAAGGTGACTAGAAGATGGTGACATTGCATGCAATCGGGAAATGGCTTACCCGATTGACAAAAGATGATGAATAGGGTTCTTGGCCGCCAAAAGGGAGAACACCAAATTCACTAGCTCCTGTGAAGCAAACGAGCAATAAGTTGAGGGGAACACTTTGTTAGACCCTAAGGCACAATGTGACATGGAAGAGATGGAGAGGATCTCACCAGATCGAAGGTGACTAAAAGAGGTTGCTTGGTACGCGCTCTGAAAGTTCCAAAGGCACGATTGTGCCCCGTGAGCTTCAAACAAAAACAAGACTGTGCATTAGCACAAACGGAAATGGCAAGGAGAATAGAAGCTAAAGGATCTCTCGATAAGGTCTTACCGAAAAGATGAGCTTGAGCAAGCCTCCCTCCCCTCAGTCAACAGAGGAGAAGTGAGGGAAATTGATGGACATGGAGAGGGTTTTAACCCGGGAAGAAGACGGAAATGTAGGCGGTGTTACAAGGAGGAGCTCCAGGAGTGGTCGAGAGGGGCGGTGGCTCACGGCGGTGACGGCATGTAGCAGGTCTCGCGCGGCGCGTGGCACTCACGCTCTGAGCATGGCAAAGACTTATTGGAGAAGACGCCCAGACAAGTGGGTCCAGCGATCGAGGCACAAATGAGGAGCGGCTCGGTCGGGTCTTGGCCGCTGCGTTAAGTGGTTTTGATCAAGACCGCTTGATCGCGAATGAACAACTTAGATTGGATGGCCCGTTCAGACTGTCCGATCAGACAAATCACAAGGGCCACATGATCCCAATTGGGCGGCTCAGATTAGTTGGGCCGTTCGGACTGTCCGAATGGTCCAGCACGTTTGCATCATTCGATGACAAATGGACGACTGAGATTAGATGGGCCGTTCGGATTGCTTGAACAACCGCCGATTTGGACCGTTGAATTTTCATCGACAACTCGTGCGATGGGTTTAATTAAGCGCAGATTAGGAGGTTGGGTCCAGCCAAATGGCTTGGGTCGGGTTCAAGTCTAAAAAACAAAGGCAGCGTTTGAGTTTAGGGTTTGGCCGAGTTTTAAAACAAACCGAGCCCTACTTTGACTAGTCCTCTAAAAATAGGAATATTTTTCTAAAATCCTAAAATAAATCACGGATGTTCTGAGAAGGTATAGAGTCCTAAAATTACTAAACCTCACTACTCATTAAAATATTTTATACAAAATAAATCCACAACCCGAAATAGATTGATGGATTGAGTTTGAATTTTCTAGGGTTTGAAAACAATCCCAAAAATTTGGGAAAAAGTATCTTAATTCAAAATAATTATTATAGTATTTGTATAAATTATCTCTAGAGGAGCTTTAGTAGCATTGGTGGCGCTTTTGTTCTTGAGTTTACTTCTTTAAGTGTAGGTTCAAGACTTGCACAAGATTTCCCAAGTGCAATATCAATGAAATGCTTGAAAACAACGATGCATGCTCATGAGATGCATACTAATTATTATTAATAAACTTGGGGATGTGACAATATAGGTGATGTCGAGGTATCTAATCAATGACAAATTCCATGTCTCGATCCGTGGCATTCTGGCGGCTCATCCGAAACACGTCGGGATATTCGCATACCACGGGTACTTGACTAAGCTATGAAATTGAGACAGAGTTCGGCCTCAACCTATAGCACATGTTGCACAAGCCGCGATAGGTGGCGGCATGTGTGGTCGAACCCCGAGATGATCTGGGGGCCTCCGTTAGCGATGGCCCTAGCATACGCAATGAGCATGGCGTCGATGGTGTTGTTGCAAGTGGCTGTGTGAACAACACCTAACCAAACAGCCACAACAAGTAGGCCTTGAGGTGGCGAGACACTTGTTGGTCGCGTCATGGCGAGGTCCATCCGCTCGACCTGTATACAAGGAAAAAGATAGTAAGACCGTAGTATGGAAAGGAGAGCGCAGCGCTCCCAATGGGAACGTCGTCGAACATGTACCCGGAACTGCGACAACCACCGCAAGGGCGGGCCATGCATTGGTGCCTCTGAGAAGACATAGTACTGTCGCGGCTCTGGTGAAGGACTCCTTCAAACCTCGCGAGGAAGGTCGCCCGCGCCGATCGGCCGAGACTCTGCGGAAGGCATCACCTCCGCGATAGGGAAATAGCGGCGGAGAGACATCTGCGGTAGGAGCCATCTCCCCGAATGGGAGATGGAAAGTGTGAATCTCTGGCCGCCACTGGTCCACAAGAGCTATCAGCAGGGAGCGGTCGAATGGGAAGCGTCGTGACCGCTTTGGTCCGGCATGGACGTCTTCGTCGTCGTCGACAACAAAGTCTTTGCCACTGTCCTCGTCCATGGCACGCACCATCCGGGCGAGAGGTAGTAGACCGCCGTGCCCGAGCCTCTGAAGCAATAAAAGGTCAGTACGAAAGGTATGTATGGCGAGAAGATAGTGTTGATGTATGCTAACCTGTCTGTCTAGCGTGGGTCTATCCTCTAGGCCACCCAAGGTGTCCGCGTGCGGATCACGCCCAATGCAGTTGCATCGGCTGCGCTCGCAGGATGTGGGACACGGCACGACGCACGATGTAGCTGGTCGATGCGCTCCTCCAAGAGGCCGAAACTCTAGTCAGATCCACGAGGGTCATGAGCCATACCTGCAAAACAATTCAAGTAAGCAAATACACACAAATAAAACATCGGATGTAAAGCAGGAGTAAATTTAACTTGTAAACAAACAAACAAAAATAGTACTAGGCTACGGGGCAAGATTTTGAAAAGTAATGAACAAGGGATATTACTCTGAGACTTACATAAACATCATGTGCAACATACGATACATGTGCTCTGGCGAAGACGTACATCAAATGAAAATTGGGTAGTAGCATAGCGGTTATATAAACAATCTGAAGTACAAATAACAATGTACACTAATTTGCAATTTTGGTCCCACTTTGCACACTCGAAAAAGTGGTACATAAAACCATGCCGGTGCCTACACCTCACCGGTGCCTTGCATCGTCTGGTACATGTGGCCCTCTTGGTCAGAGTGTCTACCCAGCGCCTCGGCTTGCGCTTCGTCCATATCATTGGTAATACGATGACTCTGCCGACGACCCTTGCCACCCTTCAGCATGTCAACATCTAGAATCTAGGTCCTATTTGCAATATCCAAGGTGGCGAAGTTACCCAGAACCCTGAACCCCCTAAGCTCACTAGTCCACACCTACACCACCCTCTCCTTGAAGAAGTACCCGGACACAAAGTTCGAAGGGTCCATGTGCACAATCCCGCATGCGGCGAGGACATGAGAGCATGGCTTGTGTAAGAAATTCAGCTTGTTGCACATATAGCTAGGTTCGTTCACATGATCTCCAAGGCATACCTCGTGGGTGATAAGAGAACGAGCAGTCAAAACAATGCTCCATATTTCCCATCACGTACACCGTGTGCGACTGGCCCTTCTCTGTCCTCACCTGCATGTATGCCGTAATCTTCGAGCAGTGTGAGACCCCGGGGTATTTAGCTTGTAATGCTTAGTCTTCCAATTGACCCTAGCATCACAAACAAAACATCCCGTGCCTCGGGAAAATGTGTACCTCCCAGAATTACTGTACACACACCCTTTTACAAAATCATGCATCAATTCCACACAAACATAGAACCGAAGCAAGAACTTAAATAAACAAAAGACATTCATAATAGAGTTATTACAGCAAGGGCCAACTGGCCACAAACACAAGATAAAGAGCTAAATAACAGCGGAAGCAAAAGCCATAAGATGGCAACAACAAAAGCCATACTGGTTTGCCTTTAGCCCACAAGGCAACCGACAAGCCACCAACCTAGTCACAAAGTCAAAGTCCGTCTCACGATAGTCGATCCCTTGGGGATCAACCTCCTCTGCAACAATTAAGCAATGCAAATGAGTACAAAAATGTACTAGCAAGACTTACAAGTAAAAGCCTATACATAGCTACATGCAAGCTTTAATCAAAGGAGAAGGCTGTAGGTTTATTTTCAACATAAAGCAAGTTTCATTTGCAATAATGTAATACAACTAAAGCAATTTTTGCAATCTATTTTTAATGTTCAAATAACAGCGAGTAACAATAGATAAAAGACAACAACAACCTGGAAGTGACTAACCCAATAGCCACCATGACAATAGCATGAATTACCCATTCATACCACCCACATCAAATTTTAATTAAAGGTTATAGTCTAACTCTCGAAAGACCTCCCCAAGCGTGTCCATAACCTAGGACAAGGCTATTCGAATAGTTTGAACCCTGGAGGGGTGTACCAATGTACCCACACATCAGACCGTCTTTTTGCCACAAGATTAAGCACACTACCTTTGGTATGCCTGCACGGCTAAGTCCTACGAGACATTTCCAATGGATTGTGCTAATTAAGAGTCGCACGTATGGGGGTTATCACCTAGTGAACTGCCGTTACGGGCTCCCACTAAGGACCCATACAAAGAGTAGGATGCACTGGCCCAACCTAAGCAACTGCGGGTGCTCCCCTCCTTTCCCAACAACAAATATTTTTCTTTACAACAACCACCAACGACTCATTAATTAACACCCCTCAAAGTACTTAGTCAAGAGAGATCTCATATCCCCCTCGTGTGGTTAGCACGCAAAATTGCTTGGTTTAGTGTAACAAGATGTTCGGTCCTTGTTGACTTAGGCACCATACCATTCACACCAACAGATCACACCATCAACCATTGTGCCCAAGTCTAAAACAGTTTTATTTTTAGTTTTTGACTTTACAAATTAACAAACCATCAAGTGCTGGACATAATGGAATAATAATAAGATTTGTGTGATCAAGATCATCGACTAAGTTGATGACCGCCCAATTCTACCGATAGCTAAGCATGACTAAGCAACATCAACATGTAAACTACTAAGTGACAAGAGCTCATCCGGTGAACTCTAATCACAACAAGATAATCCTAGGCTCAGTAGTAGAGGATAAACATTTACCTACAGATTATGCATCTAGAGGATCAACTAATCGATTGATAGTTTAACAACAAAATAGAGCAATGCATACATACACTTTGTAAACAAGATATATAGACTTTGAAATTAATGGGATTAATATGATCAAACTACTTGCCTTGTTGGTAGCTTTCTTGCTGCAGAGGATCGCTTTTGAACTCAACGAACTTGTCGGCACCTAACGAAAAGAAACGAAAAGAACCGATAAGAACGAAGAACAAGAAAAGACTCAAAAACCAACTTTAGCTTAAAAGCTAAAAAAATTTACAGCAGGAAGAGCATGATTTTTAACGAATTTAGCAATAAGAACCAATTGATTTGGATTCTCAATGCTAAAGTTATGGCCAAAACAAGTTTGGTTTGTTGGAAAAAGGTGAAAAATTCATCTCACGTCTTGTTCATCCGAAATTAAATCTTTAGCATAAATTTCCAGAGAGGTGTTGCACCTAAAATTTTATGGTAAACAAAGCACCTTATGAGATGAACGACACAAATTGATTCACCTTATTTGGAGCTAGGATGCATTTTCTATGATTTTTCAAAGACATGAAAAAGAGCACAAAACAAATGCAACCACAAAAACATAAGAGCAGAAGCATGCCTAAAACTTATTCTACAAATAAGCTTACTAATAGAGGAAACCAACAAAGTTGATTTCACTCAAAAAGGATCTACAGATAAATACTTATGCATTTTTCAAGTTAAATGATTTTTTAATGCACAAATAAAGCCTAAACAGAAATTAAATCTACTATTTTTTTTTCTAGAGCAGAACCAAGCTTACAACCATTTTTATATTAAAGCTTAGATAAAACCAAAACTAACAAAATTTGAATCAACCGAAAAGGAATTAAAATGAATTAGTTATGCAATTTTGAAGTTTAACACAATTTTCGCCACAAATAAAAGCTTACCTAATTTATTAAAAACTAACATAACCGGAAAAACATGGACCGTTGATATTGAATCGCACGGCCCAAGCGAACTGGCCGATCGGAGCACGCACAGCGCTAATCAGAGCCAACCGTTGGATTAGATCTAACGGCCCACAGCGAGGGAGGCGTCGGACGGTCGAAACGTCCAAACGAATGTGGACCGTCGATCTAAAGATGGATGGCTCAGATCAAGGTAATGCTCGGACGGTCCGAACGTTCCAACGAATCGGAGCCACAGATCTAGAAACGGACGGCCAAAGCTACGGGGAGTTCCGAGGGTCCGAAAGTCCCATAGATCTCGACTGTAGATCTCAAAATGGACGGCTGAGGTTCGGTGGTCCGAACGTTCACAGCGATCTAGATCGTTGGATCTAGATCGGACGATGGAGGTTCAGTGGTCCGAACGTTCACGCGCATCAGGACCGTAGATCAAGAGATGAACGGCCCACGTCGATTTGAGAAACCCAAAGGTCCGAAAGTCTCAACAGATCTGAGCCGTTGATCAAGATCGAACGGTCTAGAGCTGGGCTAAGCGTTGCGTACGCACACAACGCAGGGATTAAATGCGCAGGCCCACCCGACAGCGACATAGGAGCGCACTTAAGGACAGCCATTAATTACTAACCAATTATTAACACCGACAACAATGATTAGCCTAATTAATGAACAAAATCTTTGTCTTAAGTGACAACGGCACTGTGCTACTCATCCGACAAAAAGACCGAGGGCAAAGAAGGGCTCACCGCCGGTGACGAGGACCACGCTGGCGTAAACCAAAAGCTGAAATGAGTCCGCAATAGCCACATGCACACACTGGTGGAGGTGGCGACCACGGAGGAGGACCACACCGGCGGCTAGCCGGAGATGGGCGGCGGTGCCATGCACGGCCAAACGACGAAAAGCAAAAGGAGCTCCACAATGTTCAAGGTAGCAAAGCCATGCCTTCTAGGGGCTACGAGGAACTACCTCAAAGACAGAGAGGTCCAGAGGTGGCGGAGAAGCTCGGCGACGATGAAGCTTGTCGGCCATTAGGGGAAGATGATGTGGAGAAGCAAGCCCGAGCAAAAGAGTAGGACCAAGATCATCGGGATAGCTTCAATATGGCTCAAGGATGGTCCCAGAGCAAGTAATTGAAAAGTTTGAGGTACTTACCGGCTACCGAGGAAGAAAGGTGAACTGAACACGAGGAGATCCAAAACTCAAATTTAGGTAGCTCCCCTGGGGAAGCAAACCCAAATCGAGTTAGGGAAAAGACCACAGAGATTAGAGGCATACGGTGCAAAAAGATTTGAAGAAGGACCATTTGAGCAAGGGCAAGACCAAGAGCTCCAAGGTCCAACAATGGTGGTTAGGGGCTTCGGTGTTTTGAGCTCAACAAGCGAGAGGATGCTAGGTTAAGCAAGACTGGAGTTGAAAGGAACACCGGAGGAGCTCAATGGCTTTTTATAGCCTGAGGGCAAAGGGTCTAGCAAAGGCAAGCTCAAGGGTGAGCTCGGCCTATGCCCCCGGCCATGGACGAGCCGTGAGTAGGTGGTGCAACAGAGGAGGAAGGCTTTTTGGGAAGTAAAGTCGCCGAAAGCATTAAATGCTAGCAAAGAAAGAGCCGCTTGAAGGACTCAAAGGAAGTGACAATGTGACTTGAAAAAGCCTCTCCCATCTTGCGCCAAGCAATGGCGCGAGGCGTGAGAAGGGAAGAACATTGTCGGTGTTTTAGAACCGAACTTACGTAAAGATTGTTTGATTCGGGGTCTCCTAGAATAGAATCATGCAGAGAGATTGACACGGGAATTTTTATACAGGTTCGGGCCTTCTCCGGAGAGAATAACAACCCTACTCCTGTGTGTGTATGGTATTGAGTGTATACTGAACAATCAGGGGGAAAACTAAGACTATTACAGATAGTGCTTGTATTCTCGATGGCTCGATCCTTCCTCCTCTCCTTTCTAGTTGCCGCCTTTTATAGTACGTGAAGGAGCGCAAGCACTCCAGTAGCGCGCTCATGACCTCCTCGTGAGAATTCAAGATGTTGGTAGTAATTACCGTGTATTAATTCTCCACGTCGCTCAACAAACTATATACCGTAGATAATGGGTATTACGTGCCATTATTCTATAGAATAACAACAGATGATGATCGTTTGAATCCCTTAATCAATAAGACCCACTTGTCCTGCAGGTGTTCATTTGATTATAAGGTGGTCGTAATAGGCGACCTAGTCGTAGAGGAATCTACGATTATGAGGTAGTCGTAGCAAGACTTACGATTATGGGATAGTCGTAGCATAACTTACGACTATGGGGGTGGTCGAGAAGAACTTACGACCATCCATTTGGTTCTTCCTTCATAACATTAAGGGTACACTCGGGGTTCACATGACGCCATATTTACCTATAATAAAAATTATAGATAAAAGGTAAAATGAGGATTATTATATCCTCGCCATCTAGCCCCCACTTCAAGTGAAAGCAACTTACTTGGTAAAGGGTTCTAGATGGTCTTACGATCATGAGAGGATCAGAGAAAATAATCGAAGGAAAAACTCTTCGATTGTATACTACTTTGACCGAGAAATGCTTGGTCAAGAAAATTGCTTACGACTATCAAGTGGTCGTAAAAGCATTTCTACGATCACAAGGTGGTCGAATATAGTGATCGGAAGAAGGAACTTTCCGATTATCATTTCCTTTGGTTGAAAAGATCTAACCAAGGAAGTAATTTAAGCGCTGAGATGTAAACGCAAACCTGAATTTCTCGAACGGACACACTGGGGAATCTCAAACGATGCCTCGTTAGCTTTGTCTGTTGAAGCGGTTCTCGAGACGGTGGCGACCCTTGGAATGTCACGATCCGCCTCAAGGTGCACGCGTTATATATACTCACCGAGGGTAAAACCTAAGATCTTACTTTTCCCCAAATTGCTCTGTTGTTCTTCAAGCTCTTGCCTTCTCCGCCGAAGTCGTTCTTGCCTTCTCCGCCGCCACTCCAATTGTGCCCTCTTTTTCGACCCAAAATTTCACATTCAGAGAGATGGCCAGAAAGTTTCGATTGGGAAGAGTCGGAGATGGATGCGCGAAGATTCAAGCCCTAGTTGTCGCCGGAAGATTCCAGAGAAGACTCTTGTGAAATGGCTTCCCAGCATTTGGGCAAGATTACCGTCGAGGAGAATGGGCAAATTCCCATCTTCCAGCTTATTGTGAGTGTGGCCTTATTCGCTCGCTTCACCCCTTTCATCAATGCCAGTTGTGCTCGAGATTTTGGGGTGGAGTTAGTGAACCTTGGTCCTAACTCCATCACCATGCCGAAGCTGCCAGATATTTGTGCGAGGCGACAGGGAATTCCATGGACCTTGAGCTTTTCCAATATTTCTATGGAATGTCTCGGCAAGCGGGGATTGCCGGAAGTTGTGGTCTAAAACTCCACGACGGAAGTCGAGGAGTATATTCAGAGTTTCACCCGTCTTCGTGGCGGATGGAGGAAGAGGTGGTTTTATCGAAAGTCACCTCGAAGACGTACCTCTCTTCGTGGGAAGGTCTTTGAAAAGCAATCTTCATGGATTCGACTCTGAAGATATCACCGGATTGCCCCTTATGTTCAAGCTATCAAGGACTTGAAGAAGGAAGGGTCGACCGATGGCATGTGGTGAAAGATTTCATCACACCTAATTAGTCCTTTGAAGAAACGAGCATCCCCTATGTGGAGATATCTGGGCCTATGAACCCAACCAGTGGACTACAACGAGGGTAAGTGAATTTTCGACTTAGCTCTCGCTTTGGTCTTTCTGCGCAGTTGTTTAAAAGATGCCTTTATCTGCTTTGAACAGATCTTTCACCAAATGAGATTGACGTTAGAGTCAAACTGCGTTTGAGAAGTCTCCGCCACTTAGTGGCGGTTCCTAAAATCCTTAAGGTCGATCCGCAGAGGAAAGGATGGTTCGCCTAAAGGTAATCAAGAGTTGATTTTATCTTTAAGACTTTATAGTCGAGAAAGAACTTACGACTAGAGAAATGTTGTAGAAAAACTTACAACTTAGTCGTGACCGTGAGGAAATCTTACGATCGAGGAAAGGTCGAGAAAAATTTACGATGATGATCTTGGTCGAGAAAATCTTACGACCGCTAGTAATTCTTTCTTCTGTTTTGCTTTACGTAAAGTAGGCATGGAAAATCGCCGGGATGATGAAGAAGTCATCGATAACCATCGGCAGCAGGGTTGACAAAGGACAAAGGCTCGACTCCTTCGCCCAAGAGACGCCGACTTTTAAGGGGTGACGACAAAGGAGGGGCGAGCTCGAAGTTCTAGTCCTTGACCTGATCCTCTGCAAAGCTTAGGCGGATATAGCAAGAATCGGCCGAGGCTAAAATAGCTCAAGTGGAGGAGGTCAAGTAGTCAACCTCTAAAGCGCAAACCTCGCAAGGCCAAGGTACCCTTCTATTATGACAAAAATCTTTCGCAGCTTACGCCACTCCCGGTTTTGTTAAGCACTTGGAAAAGGAGAACCGAAGGATTTTATGTCTTTGTGAAGGATAATACCGCTTCCAAAGAGAGCCTATGGTCGATGGCAATGTCGCTCTTGGAGTGGTCGAGACCGATCTCGCCATCCAGAAAGTCGAGACCGAGAGATGGTCCTCGTTCAAAATCCACGACCAGACGTGGTCGTGGCTAAGCCCATTCTTCAATCTCGAACTTCACCGTAGTGGTCGAGAGAAGAAGAAATCTTCCGCTGGGAAAGTGACTCCCAAATTCTCGCTTAGGTCCATAGCAGAGGTATGTGAAATATACTAAAGTGTAAGAACAGAATTTACCTTTTCCTTTTCACAACCTCAATTGCTTTCCTTTGTCATTTTTAGCCCGACTCCTTCAAATTTCGAGAATGCTTCCGCTGAGAAGCCTATTGCTACCTCTCCACTTACTTTGGAGAGACAACAAGGAAGTGGTCGAGGATCATCCTCGCCCAGTGGTAGAGGAAGTCGTATACCAAGTGGTTACGACAACCAATGAGGTACTCGTTGTACCAAAGAAGGTAGCGGCTACAACCTCTCAAGTAGCAGCTGTGACCACAGAGATGGTCGTGAGACTCCAAGAAGAATCGCGACCACCGAGATGGTCGTGAAAGCTCCAACAACAGTTGCATACTATCGAGGCGGTCGCCACGACCAATCGAGATGGTCGTGGATAGAACAGAGGCACCGCAGGCTTCTCGGTCAAGATGGTGGCTTCTGCCCACCGTGCCGAAAAGGAGATCGCTGCGCGCTTCCTCCCTGCACCCAAAGAGAAACCGGTTACGTAATCAAGAAGAAGAGTATTTCAACTTCATACCGACTTCTTTGGGCCTGCTTCCATCGAGGGTCTTCGCTTTCGATCTCGCGATCGAGTCCCCATCCCAACGATATTCCCAATAGAGGGATACCTTTGATAATGAACGCCTTGAGAAGGTTTGGTGACCAAGTCACGAGGGTAGACAAGTCAAGATCCTGAGTCGGTTTACTCGATGTTTGCTCGATCAACTATGAATGTAAGTACTTAATCGTACTTATATATATACAGTATAATCTTCTCTTGTTTCTCATCGGTTTTTCATCTTGCGTAAAGCCATAGAGCAAATTGTCGTTGTTTGGTGAATATCATCGACAACTTCTAGAGTCAGCGACAGAAAGAGGAACTCGCAAACAGCAGAGAGGTGGTAAGTCAACGCTATTCATAGTCACCTTGGATTTGACTACTTATATAGTGCTTACGGATTTGTCATGGAAAAACTCACGACTAGGTAATGGTCGAAAAGACTTATGACCGATGGGCTTTGTCGTAGAAGAATCCTACGACTAGGTCAATGGTTGTAGAAGAACTTACAATCGATTGACCCATGTTATGTCCTTT
>JAYEVD010000306.1:0-106357 GCA_036346405.1 Phyllostachys edulis | reverse complement strand
GGAGGACTACGTCGACGAAGCTCCTCCACTCCGGAGCCGATGCTAAGGCTTGGAACTGAACCGGGTGGTCGTCTTAAGATTGCGTAGGGTGGTCGTTTTAAGATTGGCCGCTTCCATGGGCGTTGAAGCGGCAACCGTTGATCACCAACAGGTGTCGGAATTGAGAGCCATGTGCAAGGCGATTCAACGACACGAGAGGTATAACCTTGGTGATTGCATCTCCGGTGTAGGCATCTGTCGATTGGCCCTATGCTCCCCAGCAGTATACAGGAGACCGACGACTGTTTGACGGCCCAAGGAATGAGCTTCTCAAGTGGCTGACCAGCGAAGAGGAGCAAGCGGCTCAAGGTGGTATCCATTGTTGGATCTGGAGGGCTTGGGAAGACCACACTTGCAAGAAAGCTCTACCGTATACTTGGCGGACGATTCGACTGCCGAGCATTCCTACGCACGTCCCAAAAGCCTGATATGAAGAGGCTTCTCGGGGCATGCTCTCACAACTTCGACACCACCACCACCCCCACGATGCTTGCGAGGTGCCGAGCTTATTCACACTATCGGGACACATCTACATGATAAGAGGTATTTCTTTTCACACATATTAAGCAATATATCTGAAGACTAAACTTTTCTCGTCATGATCAGTGCAGCCGAGCGAGAACATGGGGGATTTTGTGTTGTCTTTCTTCCTTAATTAATGCAATGATACACAATTCTCTTGCTTGTTCTGAAAAAAATATTTAATATATGTACTAACATTAATTACATTAGTAAAAGTTCTTTGAATTTTGCAACATCGAATGCAAGAATGCATGGTATACATATTAGAGATTCTGAACTGGTAGTACCACAGGCTAACTAACTTGGTTAGAAACGCTTCGACATGTCCACACAATTAATGTAAAATATAATTCCGGTTAAGTTATATTCGTTTTCTAGCTGGCAATGAGATCTAAAATTGTTGAAGAAATAACAGCTTTGGTGGATTTAGATCTATAAAACTTTTCTCGGTCTTTATTTCCAAAGTAATTTTGTAGAGTACTAATAGCTGCTCATGCGTTGCCACGAATCACAAATAAATGGTACCCTAAATTCTAAACTCTCAAAACAAAATAATTCAAGGATTCGCCGTCCATCGTTCAGATGGTCATTCCTTCGATTCGGAGGAAGCGAACAGTGGTCCAGGCCCTCACCAATGATGATTGGATTTTGGACATCCAGGGTCAGCCAGGCGCCCAAGCGGTCAAGGAGGTTATGCATGGGGGAATAGGTTGCAACAAATTCGTCTTGCCGGAGGAGATTGATTCAGGTTTGCTAGCGATGGGACTCCTCAAGTCATTACTCGCTAAGTCGGCGTATGGGGCTTTCTTCACAGGTTCAGCACGGTTTCCTTGTGCTGAGGCCATCTGGAAAGCTAGGGCGCCTCTAAAATGCAAAGTCTTCATGTGGCTAGCTATTAGGAGGTGGTGTTGGACAGCTGATCGCCTGAGGCGTCATGGACTGCAAAATCAGGAAGCTTGCGTTTTTTGCAGGCTCCAGGAAGAGACCATTGACCATCTTCTGGTAGGTTGCGTGGTAACCGCTCAAGTTTGGGCTCGCTTTATAGTTCAGACTAGCTCTCGGGCCCGGTGCCTAGCGAACATGATCCCTTCAAGACCATTGGTTGGCTGCTCGGCATTCTCAACCAAGGAGCCACAGAAAGGAAATAGATGAGTATATCATTCTCGTTTCTTGGATGCTTTGGAAGGAGCATAATCAAATGATCTTCAACAACATGGTCGGTTCGGTGAGCAAATTCTATAGCTTGCTCTCCAAGAGCATCAACAATGGCATATGGCGGTTAAACCGTCGGTCAGCGGCCTCGGAGGAGTAGTTGTTTTGTTTTGCTTTTGCTTTTTGTTTTTCTTGTTTTGTCGGTAGCCTTTTTGGCTTCTTCCGCTTAGCCTCTTTCGGTTGCTAGTCGAAAGTTGCTTTCTTTGCTTGTTTCTAAACTGTTGCGATTCTCTGGTTTCTTCTGGTTCTTTCCGTCTAATGAAAGATGTGCAAAACTTTTGCACTTCCTTGAAAAAACAAAATAATCTAAGTTTCCCTATATACATAAGTTCGTTGCCCATGAAATTCAAAATTTCACTAAATCAGCGTACTAAAGCAACAATACAAAATTCATCATGAACAAATAATTAACCTTAAAGAAAAAAGTGCACTTTTCTACTTTGAACTCTGGCCTCGGTTCGTTTTTCAACTATGAACTCTGAAACCGTCCACATTGGAATCTCAAACTAATGAAACCACCCACTTTACCCCCCCTCGACCCAAACCGGGGTGGTTGATGTAGCACCGAAGCGTGTACATTTTTCGTTTACATGGTATCCGAGTAGATCGGCGTGGCACTCTTCTATCTCCTCTCCACCCTTTCTCTTTGTCTTCCCGTGCATTCTCTGCTCAAAATAGATGTGCTCCACTCATGGCAAACACGGGGCCTCGCTAGTGGGGGCCATCCGTCTCCTCCCTCCCTCCCTCGCCTGGGATCATGCCACTTCCACATTCTTTGTTGTCGTCTCGAGCCACAACCACAACTTGTCAAACTCGATCTCTCTCTGGTGAGCCTTTCGAAAAAGCGTGTGTGTCATATTGTGTTCCCACCATCTTCTTCCTCTTTGATGGCCTTGCCCGACATCGCCATAACACAATCTCTCCATTCCGTCGAATTGATAAGATTTCCCAAAGCTGTTAGCATCACATCGTATTCTGAGCACTCTTCTTCGTCTCCTCAATCAATTTCACGTTTCCTCCACGAGAGCTTCTTGTCGTAGTCTTCTTCCCCAATGAAAGTATTTAGGCCCCTAAAAATGATTTTGGTAGTTAATGACAACAATGTGTTAAAAGACTAACGCGTGTGGTAAGATGTTTTAAAGGTTTTGTCTCGGATTATGGATGACAACATGAAAATAACAATACAAAGACGATAAATGATTGACATGGTTCAAGGCAATGGTATTTTGTAGCCTAAGAACCCTTTTATAATTTTTATTGGTCTCGGTGTTTGGTGGAAAGATCGGATTTATAGGCTAAACGTCGTACTATAAAGAGGAATCATGGCTAGTAGCTTGAAAACTTATGATTTGCCACTTTGACCAACTAAGAGTCATGCATTGCATTTAAAACAGCCTCTGAAAATATTAGTAAAAACGGTATGACCGCTCCTGAGGAGTGGTACTACCCATGATCTTGATAGGACGAATTCTAGTTAGCGATGCGTTATTTCCAGAGAGCATGTTTGTGGGCATTTTCCTTCCTGGAAAATGGTAGTTCGATTGAGCCAAATGGTACTACCTCATGGCGGTAGTACGGACCCATGTGAGTGCGGTAGTACCGCACCAGACCGTAACGACTAGTTTAGAAGCATTAAATGAACATCATATTACCGTTGAACCCTAGGTGCGGTAGTACCAACCCATATATGGCGGTAGTACCGCACCTACTGATTTTTTTGGGGATCTTGCCTCAAACGGTCGAATTTGTGGTTGAGGGCTGTAAATACCCCCTCACCAGCACCAAGCTCCAAACTCCTGACCTCATTGAATATATTTGAGCCTTTGGTGCACTTTCCTCTACTCATTTGCTCATAGTTCTCATTTTGTAGTAGTTGAGAGCATTCAAGTGCATTTGCATCATTAGTTGATCTCTTTGGCACTTGATAACCTTCAAGCAAGGGTGTGATTTATTATTCTTGGTGCTTCTTGGCACCTAGACAGATTTGGAGGAAGATTTTGTTGTGATCTCTTCAAAAGGTTGTGAAGAGGCCTAGTACCGATTGTGAGTGGTTCGATGCTCGCCATCTCCAGAGTGGAGGAAGGGCAACCCTAGTGGAATTGAGGTTTATTAGGCTCAATTCAGGAGCAGTCTAATTAGTTTGGGCTTACCTCAACGTGGACTAGTGAAGACCGGAAAGTCTTGATACCACGGGAAAACATCGATTGTCTTCATTGCAGTTTTCTCTCTTGTCTTTACTATTTCCTTATTTACATTTTTAGGTACTTATTTGTGTAGAATTGCTTAGCTAGAATTTTATTTAGTATTAACATAGCCTTGGGGTGACTTAGTGAACTTAGAATTTATCTCTTGACTTGTGCTAGAAATCTTTAATTAGACCATACTTATTAAAATAGTAATTAGAGCACAAGCTTTTTAGAAACCTCCTATTCACCCCAACTAGTCGGTCACCCTTGATCCAACACCCAATTCGGTCAAGTGAACTCCAAGCCAATTCCTTCCTCCTGAACCACCACCTAGATTTCCTCTTTCATGCCAACCTCTGATTTTGGCTCTCCCCTTCTAGGGCCCCGCCTTGGGTCACCGTCGCTAGGTCACCACGGAGCTTCCCCGACCTCAGCATCCACACCGGTAAGCTCCTCTATCTCCGTAGATGATTGTCGCCTCTTCGTTTTGCCCTCTAAATCCACAGCTAACTGATCTCTCCTCCCACGACTCGGTGTCACACATCACCGCGTGCACGCCCCTGCTAGCACGCGCCAATGCACCTCCGACCGCACCACTACCTCCTCTAGCTCCCACTCCCTCCCAGCAACCCATTTTTGAGGTATCCACCACCCCTCCGTCGCCTTACCGCCGCCAGCGAGGCATTAGAACCATCGCCACATGCCTCCCCAGTCTCGCCTCTATTCTGCCTCCCCCTTCTGTCTGTCTCTCTCTATGTGTATGACAGCTGAGCCCTGCTTAAATGATATTGCAGTGAAGAAGAGAGCCATGTCAGCTCTACTTGGATGCCATGTTAGCAGAAAATGGACACATCGGTGCCATGTCAGACAAAACCACCCTGGTTTGGGTAGAGGGGGCTAAAGTGAGCAACCGTTAGTTTGAGGTTCCAATTCGGACGGTTTCAGAGTTCAAGGTTGAAAAATGAACCGAGACCAGAGTTCAAGGTTTAAAAGTATTAGAAAATGTATACATAATTCACATCCTATTAGCAAGCCATAGAGAACTATGCTCTGAGTCACACACATATAAATACTGCATAAATGTTTCCATGCTTCACAAAAGATCCTCCAAGAAACATGCATATGCCACTGATTAAAAAGATCCTCAAGGAGTAAAGGTAAAGCCGCTATCACTACCAACTCAAATATTTATAAGAGTATATAAAAATATAGAGTTAGTTGCAAGATTGCAACCTTAATAAGTATTTTATCAATATCCACTATTATCCTTGGTGAACTAAAATAATAAATTCAACACAATTGCTATTTTTTTTGAAAAGGCCGATATATATATTATGTATGCAAGTAGTCATATTTAATAGTAGTTATTTTTATATTTTCGGAGATGAATTCCATGTGAAAACTAACCATTGACCCTTAAAAGTACCGGTGGGGAACTTAGACGACCTTGATATCCATGAGGACAAAGCGGGACTAAACTAATAAATAGTTGGAAAAAAAGAGAGAAGTAGGATGCTTACACTCTTCTTTGAAGGAAGATTGGATGCCATAAACCAAACTTATCCTAACTAATTGTTAGTATACTTAGGCGCAAAAATGAATTTTCTCATTGTGTGCAGATAGCTTCTTTTATTTCTTATGTCTTGAAATTCTCTGATCGCTAGAATTTTCAACAACTTAACCACCACCCTCGGCAACTCATTGCGAAGATTAAGGAGGAGGGTAGATCTTGGTCCTTGCGGGGCCAAGAGTTTGGAGTTTTTAATCCCTGTAATTAAGGCTTCTTTTGTCTAAGCGTACTTGGGTGTTGTCTTTCAACCTTTCTCTATTAATTTAAAGGCAACCCTCCCGCGGTTTTTATTCAAAAAAAAATTCTCTGATTCTTTGCATGTCAATTCATCTTGGTTGTGTTTCTTTATTTTCTACATTTTGTGGGCTGATAAAATAATATGTTTATTATCATAAATCATTTGGCGAGTACTTGATTTTTTTTTGAAAAAGCGCGTACTTGATTGTAATTGATGATTTACGGGCTACATCATTGTGGAGCAGTATTAACCATGCTTTTCGAGAGGGCAATCATTGCGGCGGGATAATAACAACTTCATGATTGAGGAAGTTGCATTAACATGTTGCGATTATCACCAAGACTACATTTTAAAGATGAAACATCTTAATATGGATCGATCAAAAGCTGTTTTTCAAGAGAGTTTTTGGCTCTGAAGATGATTGTCCTCAACAATTCAGGGGAATTTCACTTGGAATTATTAAAAGATGTGGCGGTTTGCCGCTGGCAATTATCAGCATAGCTAGTCTTTTAGCAAGCCAGTCGGTATTATTAATGGAGCAATGGGTGTACATACATGATTCGCTATTAGCCACCAATTTGAAAATTTCTACTTCAGAAGGAATGAGACAAGTCCTAAACCTTAGTTACGATAATCTTCCTCGTTATTTGAAGACATGCTTGCTCTATCTTAATACATATCCAGAGGACTATACAATCCTGAAAGATGATTTGGTAAAGCAATGGGTGGCTGAAGGTTTTATCAATGCAATAGAAGGGCGAGATGTGGAGGAAGTTGCAGGGAGCTATTTTCATGAGCTTGTCAATAGACGAATGATCCAACCTATGGATACCAACTATAAACATGAGGTGTTTATTGTACATGGTATGCTACTTGATCTTATTGCATACAAGTCCATGGAAGACAATTTCACCTGACGATGAATTATTCTCAAAACACGATAGGACTTTGTGACAAGGTTAAATCGACTATCCTTCCATTTTGGCGATTGCAAAATATGCAAAGACACCGGCAAGTATCGGATTATGCAAGTTCGATCACTTGCGTTTTTGGACTCTTTAAGTCTATGCCTCCAATTCTGAGTTTAATCTTCTTGAGTTCTAATCCTTCAAATTTGGGGTGATTGTGGTGGCACAAGCGTGGACCTCACTAGAATTTGTGAACTACATCAATTGAGATATTTGCGGATTGCATGTGATGTAAGCATTGAAATACCAACTCGATGCAAAGGCTACGGTGTTTGGAGACGGTGGAAATATATGCTAGACTAACTCTTTGTTCCATTAGATATTGTTCATTTACGCGCTTGTTGCACCTCTGTCTTCTGGCGAGACAAATCTGCTTGGTAGTGTTGGCCACATGACATCTCTCCATGAGACTAAGATATCTTGATCGGCGATAACTTTCGATGACACGATTGCATAGCCTTGGGGAGCTAACTAATCTGCGGAATCTTCATCTACTTTGTTATGCAGTGCCATCGATCATCTGAGAGCAACATGCAATGTTTGGGCTCAATTCTCGGGAAACTCAGCAACCTAAAGTCTCTAACTCTGGTGTCTACCTCTCGTGCAAATATTCTGGTTCCCTGCCATGGCTTGAGTTTTGTGTCACCTGTTCCCTGTCTTCTTCAGAGACTTGAGCTTTTGCCGCGTATTTGCATCTTTTCCAGCCTTCCAAAGTGGATTGGAGGACTTGGCGAACTCTGCACCTTAAAGATTGCGGTCAGGGAATTGCGGTGGAATGATGTTGATACCCTCAAAAGATTGTCTACCCTCACCATTCTGTCGTTGTGTGTTAGAGAAACCCCTCTACAAAGGATCACTTTCCACAGCATGGAGTTCCCAGTTCTCAGATATTTCAAGTTCAGGTGTAGGGAAGCATGCCTGACCTTTGAGGAAGGAGCAATGCCCAATCTCCGAAGGCTCAAGCTTGGTTTTAATGCCCATGGAGTGGAGAAACACAGCCGTATGCCCACTGGCCTGGAGAACCTATTAAGCCTCGAAGAATTAGCTTGCACGAATTGGTCAAGGGGTGCAATGGAATCGAACGAAGAAGCTGCTGAATCTGCCTTGATTGGTGTGCATCGAAGATGTCTGGAGTGAACATCTTTTGGGTGGATTGGATTTTTAATCTTAATGAAAGCATCGATGGGGGCCTTGGAGGAGGATCAAGGATCCTAGAAGAAGAACATGGAATCCTAGAGATCGAACGAGTAGGAATATGGAATTGCGCAGAGAGGCGAGAAGCAAAAATATCATTTGGACGAAGAAGGCAACACTAGGTTTGTATTCTTTTACTAACGACAAAGCTGCACTTCTTTTCAAAGATTATATATCATACTCTAGCAAATAACTAATTAGAGAAAAATATAAATATAACAACGTAATAGTTTCTGAAAATATCTGGAGATCTTATGGGAAAATTTGCAATGCAATGTATTTGATAAAACTCATATATTTTGACTTTAAAACTTAACATTAAATTCTATACTTAAGTGACACTACTAGTCATGTGTCATTGACTTGTGCATCCACACAATCCGATGCAACACTAGAGGCAATCAACAATATTTAATAAATTTATAACACATAATTTTTTAGAGTTGGAACAATTGACTAGTGTAGTTAGTCGAGAATCGAACTTTGGCTGTCGGCCGAAAACTCGGTGCCACACTTGTTGAACTATCTAATGGTTGGCTATAACTCATAATTTCTACTCGATTTTTTTTCTTATTGTATCAATTTACTAGACTTCAATTCAAATTCTATATTCATTTGCAAACATATACTAATTTTCGAAGTTCTATATTCCATATTTAAGTTTATATATCTTGAAATTTATCCAAATTAATTTAAATAAGCTAAATTATATATATAATATACGTATATACATGTATACACATAGATACATGTGTATACGTGTGTGTGTAATTGTATTTTAATTAAGAGTTTTAATTTGCTTTGCACCAAATTTAATTTTAATTTGATTTTCATATATGTAAATTACAAATATAATTCCATCTAGAAATTTGAATTTATATTTATTATGAAATTAATTTTAGCTCTGAATTTGAATTCCTACATATTCAAAATTTTATTTATATAGCTTCTTAGTTGTTCAATTTTGATTCAAACTTGTACTTCAAATATGACATATAGTCTGTCTATTCATGAGGATCCATAACAAAAAGCAGCGAGGGTCACATACATATCACCACATGTGTGGGGCAAGGAAAACTATATCGGTTTGAAAAAGTTTGAAAAAATTACTATGGGGAGGGTGGGGTCGAGATTTTTACATAAGGGTTACAAAATCTTGGCCAAATTTCACTCGAAAATTTTCAAACAAAAATTTGAAGTTTTGTGAAATATTTTGATTTTTTGCAGAAATTTTATGAAAAATGGTGTTAAACTCTATGCTCTCATTTGTTTAAAAATATATGACGTTTTGGACATCTACACAGTCTCCAACTTGCAACTTTAACCATTAATTTTTATATGAATATGTTTATAAAATAATATAAAATTTTATATTATGAAATATTTGTCACAGTAATTAATGATACCATTTTAACATGTTAAGGAAGTTTGGTTCGCACTTTCTAAAACAACATATATATTTACGAGCGGAGGAGTATTAAAGTATGCATGAAATAGAAATGAAAATGTAGATGAAATTTAGTGCAATTTCAAGCGTCGGTGACTCTGCGGCGCGACTTCGGTTCAACACGTCGGTGCTCTCACTCTGCCCATATCCGATGGCTCGGCGGCGTGGATCTTGTTGGCGTCGGTGTTTGGAGGTAAGCTATATGCTTTGCATTGGTGGCGATGGTGTTGGTGTTCTCAACACTTGGCGGTGGCGGTGTCGGGGCGTTGGTGGCTCGGTGGCCCCTTGGTGCGTCGGTGCTTTCGAAAAAGTGGGCGTCAACCCACTTCCGGCGTTGCCTTTGAGCTCGCGGCGGTGGATGTTGTGCCTATCATTGAAGGACTGGCGCTGTCCAAGATGTTGGCGGTGAGAAGCGAAGCGTCGTTCACCTAAGAGCATCTGGTGCCTCTGCGACCTCGTTCTAGGTGGTTACTTTGCTCCCTCGAGCCGGTTGTCGGTCGTGAGTGCAAGCTCGAGCTTACTCGCGTAGGGCTAAGTGCAAGCTGCGTGTTCGGTCCTTCGGCGCCCTAACGTGCGATCGCAACACTCGTTCAACCGGCTATTGCCACTCCGCGTTGTAGCAAAAGGTTAAGCGGCCGTGTCTAAAAAGCGTCTTGCGGCGAAGCGGCGAACACGGCTTTCATGTAGGCTGGAAGGATGGGTCTTAACCTCACCAACAATTTGGACATTGAAGAGGCGGCTTAAAGACTTCTTAAAGTTATTTGACAAGCTGCTTTTGAAAGATCACTTAGGCTGCGTTGGCGGCTATTTTCGGATTACGATCTTGGAGACTCTTCCTTTGGGCTTGATGGCAATCACGAGGAGGTTGTTGAGGCCTCAACACCTGGTTGCCATCTGAGCTAGTGGGCTCGGGTCGTTGGTCGCTTCTTCACCTCTATGGATGTTTGTAATGTTAACTTCCTCAATTTGGAATGTTAGGGGATTAAACATGAGAGCCAAGAGACATGTAGTTAGAAACCATGGTAGCCTCATAGCGTCGATCGCTTGCATCCAAGAAACTAAGCTCAATGTAATTGACTTGCAGCTTGTAAAGAAACTCTTGGAACCTCATTTGATAGGTTCTTTTATTTGCCGTTGTCTCGATCTAGAGGTGGTATCCTTTTAGCATGGAACTCTAGTAAAGTCTCCTATCTGACTCATGATGTAAGAGTGTACTCCATTACGATCGAGGTGTCCTTACCCGTGACTATCTCTCTTGGCTCCTTTGTTGTGTATGGCTGAAGCAGAAGAATCTCTCAAACCGGCGTTTACAGAAGAACTCCGCGATATCCACAGTTCTAGGCAAGGTCCTTGGATCATCCTCGGAGATTTTAACCTCATCCTACAAGCCGTGATAAGAACAATGATCGCCTTAATAGAAGACGAATGGGCAGTTTTTGTCGTGTGGTTGATGGCACGGATCTCAAGGAAGTCCACTTAAGCGGTAGATCGTTCACGTGGTCGAGTCTTGTGAGAGAGTCCCGTTGGGCGCATCGATCGAGTTTTCTATCGTCAGTTAGGATCTGCGATGTCCGGACCGTTTGCTTTGGGCACTACCTTCCATAACCGACCCTTGTCCTCTGCTATTCTCCACGGTGGTCTTTGGGGAACCAAGGAGCGTTTTCGTTTGAAAGTTTTGGACAAGATTGGAAGGGTTCTAAGATCTGATCGCCGGCTTGGAAATGTGATAGCGGTTGTCGACCCTCTGTGGCGTCTCCATCATCTCCTCACAACAACGGGCAAGCCTTGCGAGCTGGAGCAGCGTGAATGTGGTAGCGTTCGCCCGGCAGATCGGGTTGTCCAAAGAAGCTGGTGGGCGGTTGGATGTGGTGAGGAGATTCGACAACTTTTTCCTTAGGAGAGATGGCTCGATTGGCACTCAAGAGGAGGTTGTTAGGTCTTTGTTCCTTTGAGCGGACCATTCTTGGCGCCAAAGGTCGCGTGTCGTGGTTGCACCTGAAGGGGCGCAAACACCCACTACTTTCATCTGCATGCAAACCCGAGTAGGCGTCGTAATTACGCCATAGAAGTCTAAGGGTGGCGGATGCTTGGGTACACTCTCGGTAGAGCTAGAGGAGACCTTCTATGATCATTTCGTGAATATCATGGGAACACCGGTGGCGTGAACATTCTTTGGACTTGAGCTACCTTGATATGGCTACCCATGATTTAAGGGCTTTAGATCTTGACTTCACCGAGGTTGAGGTTTGGGAAGTGATTGAGTGCATGCCCGAGAGAAGGTGCTTAGGCACTGACGATTTCTCGGTTTGTTCTATCGGTGTTGTTGGTCGATCATCAAGCCAAATTTAATGGCGGCATTTCATGCCGTTGGTCGCCTAGCCGGAAGAGTTTTTACATGCTCAACAAAGCTCGCTAACTCTTCTTCCCAAAAAGCAAGCACCACAGAAGCGCAAGACTACTGGCCTATTAGCCTCCTTCATAGCTTTGCCAAGATTTTCTCTAAAGTTCTTGCTCGAAGGTTGTCCTGGAACTACCAAAGCAAGTGGCTTCCAACTAGTCTGCTTTCACCAAAGGTCGCTCTATTCAAGATAATTTCTTCTTAGTCGACACTCAAACGCGTTTCTTTGCATCAGTTAAGCAATCGTCTTTTCTATTCAAATTAGATATTGCTCAAGCTTTCGACTCCCTATCTTGGCCTTTTACATTTGGAGGTTCTGCGGCATAAAGGGTTTGGCCCAAGGTGGTGTTAAGTGGCTCGATATTATGTTTATGTCTTCCTCCACTAGAATTACGGTCAATGGGTAGCTGGAAGGCCGGTTTAGCATGGTCGTGGGTTGCATCAAGGGACCCTCTTTCTCCGATGTTGTTCATCATTGCCATGGATGCTCTCAACAGTTTGATCCTCCTGCGAAAAAAAGCTTTGCTCGGCCGATTGGGCGTCGTGGTCTACCTCGTCGGCTCTCTTTGTATCTGGATGATCTTGGTCTATTCTTAGCACCGATGGCGAAGATCTTTTAGCCATCAAGGAAATTCTAAAACTTTTGGTGAGGCTTGAACTGCGTACCAACATGTACAAGAGCTCCTTCTCTCTATCGGATGCAATGATCAATGACCCATTTCGTCAAAGATTATTTGCAATGTAACATCGCTATTTTTCCTTGTAAATATCTTGGCTTGCCTCTTTCCTTGCGGAAGCCATCACGTGTGGATTTTCAACATTTAGTGGATAAGGTCGCTAACAAATGCGCAAGCATGGCAAGCCAGTTGCTTTCTCAAGGGGTCGCTTGATTACGGTTAAAGCGGTGTTGTCGACCATGGCGGTTTATAATTTCATGGCCTGGACCCTCGCGATTGGTCATCAAAGAAATTGATAAGATGCGTCGGGCGTTTCTTTGGAAAGGATCGCAACATGTTTCAGGAGGTAATTGCTTGGTGGCATGGTCGGTAGTTTGTCGTCCCTTACACTTGGGAGGTCTTGGTGTGCACAACTTATGTGTGTTAGGGCAAGCCATACGCATCCGCTGGCAATTCTTTGCGAGAGCGTGGGATGCTCGTCCTCTGGGAAGGTTGCATTTCTAGCCTAACCAAGAGGAGCATGATTTGTTTTAGGCCTCCATCATGGTCAAAGTGGGCAATGGTGAGAACACGTTGTTTTGGGAGGACCGCTGGCTGAACGGTTGCTCAATTCAAGGTTTCGCGCCGTCGATCGTCCAGATGGTCTCTCCTTTGATTCGGAGGAAGAGAACAGTGGATCAGGCCCTTAGCAATGATGATTGGATTTTGGACATCCGAGGTCGGCCGAGGCTCCCAAGTGGTTGAGGAGGTTATGCGGTGGGGAATAGGTTGCGACAAAGTCGTCTTACTCGGGATGAGGTCGATTGATTTCTTTGGCGTTAGGAATCCTCGGTCACTACTCGCTAAGTCGGCTTATGGGGCTTTCTTCACGAGTTAAACAAATTTTCCTTGTCTTTGAGGCCATCTGAAAGCTAGGCGCCTCTAAAATGCAAAGTCTTCATGTGGTGGCTATTAGGAGGCGGTGTTGGACAGCGGATCGCTTTGAGGCATCGTGGTGCTGCAAAATCGGGGGTTTCTGCGGCTTTTGTAGGCTCCATGAAGAGACCATCGACCACCTTACGGTTGGTTCTTGGCGGTCATTGCGCAAGTTTGGGCTCGCTTTATAATTCAAACCGGTTCTCGGTGTTTAGTTCCTAGTGGACAACATAACCTTCAAGACTCTTGGTTGGTGCTCGGCTTTCTCAGCAGGAGCGAAAAAAAACAGATGAGTGTATCATTCTCGTTTCTGGATGCTTTGGAAGGAGCGCAATCAAAGGATCTTCAACAACATGGCTAGTTCGATGATCGATTCTCGGCTTGCTCTCCAAGAGCTTCAACTTTGGCGTATGGCGATTCGCATCATCGGTCGATGACTCGGAGGAGTAGTTGTTTTTGCTTTGTCGGTAGCCTCTTTTTGGCTTCCTTCGACTTGTCTCTCGCTGCCCTTGGTTTGTCGTTTGGGGTTCTAGTTGGAAGTCATTTGGTGGATTGGCTTGTAACTAAAACTGCTGTGTTCTTTCCAGATCATCCAGTTTCTTCTTTATATTGAATGTTGTGCAAAGCTTTTGCACTTCCATTTAAAAAAATACCAAATTCAAATGTGGGCCCACCCCAAATACTGGCGGTTTTAAACCTACAGGGGTCATGGTAAGGCTAGTGGCCGAGAGATCTATGGCTGAGAGATCTTTCATAGGTATGGGGTCACTAGGCTTTGTATGCGAGGTGCACACTTAGACATATACGAGCTATGATACATACATACATACATACATACATACATACATACATACATACATACATATATACATACATACATACATACACACACGTTATACATGTGGATCTGCTCCATAAGGTCTCCAAGAAATAGAATTTCCAATACATTTAGACATTGTGGAGTAAAATTTATTATGTTTTTATTTCCTGGGGTATAAGAAAGAGAATGGTGCATAAAACTTTCATGGTCCAAATAATAAAAATAGAAAAAGACATGTATTATGGGGGACCATCTTAGTTCAAAGCCAACTTAATATGGCCTAACCCAAGCCCGCCCTAAGCCCATTCTAGCCCAAGCCTAGCCTATACCCAAGCCCAGCCCAAATCACCAACTCAAGCCCACCTTAAGCCCATCCAAGCCCAAGCGCAGCCTAAACCCAAGTCCAGCCCAGCCGAGCCCACCAACCCAAGCCCAAGCCTATCCTGCACGGTATAGAGCTTAACCTAGCTTGGGAAATGTGTAACAGTTGGATGTGTATCATGTGGTCAATCGAGACAGTTGACATTAAAATGATGATTTGGCGTAGCGTGTGAGCTCAGTCTGTACTCATCTTTATATAAGAAGAAAGATTGGATGTGTATCGCGTGTTCGATCGAGCGGTTGACATTAACTTGATGATGTGGGGTAATATGCGAGCTTGGTTTGTACTTAGCTTTTATAAGAAGGATTGGTGACTTACATTGTAGAAAAGGTAATGCATGAGTCCTGTAGCAAGAAAATTGTCACTGTAGCAACTATGTGTTAATAAGAGTATAACTGTTATCGACAATTGCTTTGGACTATAAATGATGTTGTTATACAAAAGTGGGTGTAAACTAGCAATTTCGTACATAGACACAGCATTATACCCTAATATATTTTTTGAAGTAAGTTATGTTCAATTTCCATTGGCCAGCACAATGATATTGGGGAAAATATTTTTGTTCATGATATTATAATGTTTCTTGTAAGATATTGCAACAAATTCAACACAATATTATTATTAGATGTTAACCCGTTTCAATGTTAAAATAATATTAAATTCGTCATAAGAAAGGTTGCAATCAATCATTTAAAATTCTCATGTTAAATTTAAATTATAAGTTATTGTAATATTTTCAGTGTATTCTCACTATTTTTACATGTTCATTTTAATTTTGGTTATAATAATTTATTTTTATCATATATCGTGGGTCCTTTTTCATAGAGGATGCTAAATTTCTTCGTATTACAGGATTTCTATGCCGTCTGGTTCTTCCACTTCAAATCTCGCAAGTTCAGGTAGTTTAATTCTGTTCTCACTAACGGTCCAACTTTTTTGGGTTCCAATATCTTTCTCCTATATATCTAAAGCTAAAACCGATCGAGCTCATCCTTTGCACAGCATCCATGTCCGACAGGTGAATTAGTTAGTTAACATTACGAGAGAACGTTGAGAGAAGGAAAACAAATACTTACCACATCCCAGGTTGTTATCTGCGCATTACATATTTAAATTAACCTTTATTTCTCTCCCTATCCATTTTATCATTTCCTAGGGTCCAAAATGCTTCCAGCATTTCTCGTTTTGAGAATGATGTGATTTATTTATTTTCCCTCATGTTCTTGTGTCACAATCTTACTTACAAAAGTAACAAATCTACAAATCCCCGTTGCCATGTTTTGTCCTTAGCAGTCACTATGCCACACCATGCCATGCATTGCACCTCTAACAAGTAGTTTCTATATGAGGCATGCGCAAAAAACATATTGAAAGCGCCTATTTTTAGTCTTAGCAGAGGGCCGCTGAAATGTTTAATACGACCCTGACAGCATAATCAAATCAATGCGAACCATGCAATTGAAAAAGTGATATACACCCAACTATTGAAGTAATTTCATATCCTAAACATATTTGAGTTGGTATGGAGCTGGAGTTTGAATTTTTTTTATAGAAAAATCCTCTGATTTATATTAATAACTCATAGATAATGTACACACGTACCCATCTTTTATATTGAAGATTCTAGATGAACAGTATGTCACCATGAGATCCATGAGTCGATGAATATGTTAGACTTCTTTATCTTCCTCATCAGAGACTTCAAATCTTGCAATGACATCATGATTGCCGATGATCATGGCAGCGGAAGGTAGATTATCGATGATCTCCATTGATGTGTAGGACCTACGTCTCATTAGTAGTGGTGTTCTTTGGAAGAAAATCAGAGGAGATTTATTCATACCCAACTTAGCCTGAAGTTGATCTCCGGCATAGGCATCACCATTGTTGTTCAGGTGAGTCGGTTCGATTAAACCTATCACGGGTAAAGAAAATTTGACTAATAATTCACCGGATAAGAACAAACTAGAATAAATTGATCTTGGGAAAAAGAAGAAAGTAAAAGAAAAAATATTACCTCTGAAAATCAATGGGTCCCCTACCCACTCAACACCGCAAGAATCTTTGGAGTATAGGGAGAGGGGCGTGGTGGATCGATGGAGTTGTGGTGGCGGCAACAATTTGTCACTTTGACTGACTAGGGTTCTTCTTGTCACTCTGGTCATAGCTGAAATGGAGTTTGGATAAATTGGCCTAGAACCGGCATGGGCTAGGGATGGGTTGAGCTTGAAATGGATCGGGCCTAGTGAGTTTGATTGTTTGAGCTTGGGCGGGCATTGTCGTAGCTACAAACTAGGCAGATGAAAGAAAGAGGGACCCTAGACTTCCTATAGATCTGAAGGGGAGACACAGGAGATCCTCAAAGGTGGGAGGCGGTATTAAAGTATTAAAATGTATGTCTTTATTGCCTTGAAAAAGCCCTCTTATTACATGAGGAAATGACATATTTATAGTGTTACATCTAGTGTATAGGAGATTATAATTCCACCCTAAAAAGGTCATATGCTTTGATACGGTCATAAGTACTACAAAAGCATTGGTTTGCATACCTAAATTGCAAACTAATGCTAGACCTCAAATTGGTGCTATTAGTGTTGTTTTGCAACAAAAATAAAGCAAAAAGTTGTGAAGGCCAAGAGGATGGATGGGGAGGCCGGCCAAGAGAGGAACATGCTCTCGGGATAAAACCCTAAGCGCATGCGAGCGGTCAATAAAATACAAAGAAGCCAAATTCAAACTCAATTCGAAATCAATGCATTTTCGATCGAGAATCCGAAATGGATTTGGATTGGAGCAATTCAATTAGGATCTTTTTTAAAAGAGAAATTAATTTTGAAATTGCTTGTAATAGGATAGTTTAATTTATTTTCAGCAATTAGAGTAGTTTAAATTTTGAATTAAAGTAGGAGTTTGCAATAGGAGTTGATTTGAACCTTTGTTCATGCGGTATTGTTCATCGAATCCGATTTACATTCACGCGTTTTCGTTCACGAACCTATATATTTAAGGGTAGACCCTAATTGTAAGCAAGTTGGAGTTGATGAAAATCTTGAAAAGTCACATGTTTACGTGGCGCATAATAAGTACATGTATTTGGAAATTCTTCTAGAGAAAATGGGAGAAAACTGTTGCTTGATTAATTCAGCATCGGTTTGCCTTTACTAATTTTCTTTGTTCTTGAGACCAATCTTACCAAAGTTCATAAAAACCATACTTAGCTGCTACCGGGCGGATCTCTTGTAGCACACAAGGGTGCTTTCGGACACGGGTCCAAAAATTATTTTTCTTGGATATAATCATGTATATATAATGTGGGCGCTCTTAACCCAATATGAGGGACACCCAAGCCACATGACCGAATATGACCCATCTTGCCTCGGGGACTCTTAGTCATTTTCGTTCGAATCCACCACTGGCTGCTTCCTCCAGGTTAGCTTTGCTCATTCAATTATGTTGCTCATTAACAATCTTGTTTGCAGCAGCAGCCACCACCACCATCAGCACCAGGCCCTCGGCGACCGGCGGTGCCAAAGCCGCGGAGCCGGAGGAGGATCCTCGAGGTGCCCAACCTCCGCATCTTCACGTTCGCCGAGCTCAAGGCCGCGACCAAGAACTTCAAGCCCGACACCGTCCTCGCCGAGGTGGGTTCGGGCAGGTGTACAAGGGCTGGGTTGACGAGAAGACGATGTACCCGCGCGCCCTGGCACCGGCATGGTCATCGCCGTCAAGAGGC
Source organism: Phyllostachys edulis (assembly GCA_036346405.1). Taxonomy (NCBI): domain Eukaryota; kingdom Viridiplantae; phylum Streptophyta; class Magnoliopsida; order Poales; family Poaceae; genus Phyllostachys; species Phyllostachys edulis. Next base: position 88,056 of record JAYEVD010000306.1, on the reverse strand, counting down.
TCAAGCCGGAGAGCATGCAGGGCCTGCAAGAGTGGCAGGTACGTACTCGCTAATTAACATCGCCGTCGAAGCCGATCGAGTTGTTACGTGTTAGACAACATATATAAAGGATAATAACACACACGATTCAGCACAGTTTATTTTTCGTCAAGCCGATCCAAAGATGCTGAAAGGATACAGTATATGAGCTTAAAAAATGGGCTTATAGGTATCAATAGTTGTGGCCGTGGTTTAGCAGTTTAGCTTACACCAGATTCTGGTTCCATGACGCGTGTTCACGTGGCCAGACCATCGTTTTCAAATGTTCAGTCATGTAGCATATGAACTTCTTAATTCGCTGGCCTGACCCTGGACCATGCTGGGCCAGTTCCTTACGTGACATATAATAACCTTGTGCAAGTTGGTGCCGCCCTGGCCTGCGCTTTCTCGCAATCTCACTGAAACGTTCTGTTCCTACGCCCGTAATGGCCGTGTGTGATCGGCATGTACGCGCGGCGGAATTCTGCAGTCTGAGGTGAACTTTCTCGGGCGGCTGTCGCATCCCAACCTGGTGAGGCTGCTGGGGTATTGCTCGGAGGACAGGGAGCTCCTGCTCGTCTACGAGTTCATGGCCAGGGGCAGCTTGACAAATCACCTCTTCACAAGTGAGTCCTGCAATAAGTTTTTTTGTCTGGCTTTTCTAGCTTCCTGTCTGTTTCTTTGAAACTTCACTCGATTAATTGATTTGATAAAGATTGGGTTGACTTGTTGACAACGACGTTGAATTGCCTCTGGATATGATAGATGTAGGCGGCGCATCACAAAAAGTAAACCAAGCGAGATTACTGAGTTTTGGTTCATTTGGTCTGTTTTGGCGACCAAATAGCAAATCTAACTTTCTCTCCGTGGTCCGATTAGTGGTAGGTGCCACCGCAGTCCCATTTTGCGGCGGTCGCATTCATGATGGTTTTGTCGTATAGATGTTATTTTTGTCATTTCGTTCGTATGGGTGCTAGTTTTACTATTTCATTTTTAAAAGAGGCTAAGTGTGAAAGAAAAAAAAAACAATACAGCCAACCAATAGTATAGTGATATGTGACTAAGCGGGGGGTCTGGCCAAGAAAACCCCAGATTGCTGGGTCTACCGACCTGCCCAACACAGCCTTGTACAGTTAGTTTTATGGCCCGAACCATTACTGTGGGCCAGGCAGGCCTAACATGTCTGCGGGCTTTTGTCAGGCCAAATTTAGAAAGAAAAAAACTTATAAATAAATTATTTTTATTCGTTTTACAAAAAATAACTCATGTTTTTTTTTCAACACAAATAACTCTCAGTAATTTCTATTCCAAAGAGAAAGTCTACTAATTTTTTAAATTAGTAAGTTGCCCTCTATGCCTTGCGGTAATGATTCCTCTGGAATTACGGCCGGCCCACCAAGAGACTAAGCCCAATCGCGCGGTGGGCCAGCGACTAGCTAATGTGGGAGGCCCAGCGTGCGACGGAACCGCGAATTACGGCAGGCCGATGATTGAGCATAGTCATGTTCCCAATCGCCAATAGAAGCCTAATATTTTTAAGAAATAATTTAAATAATCTCAGCTTTAATTTTACAAAATTAAATGGTTGGGAGAATTGTTTGCGAATAATTGTTAGTACCTTAGTGGTAAAAATGCTGGAGTTTGCTAACTACAATTGTTTGTAACTAAATCATGTGTTAATCATTTTACGTGGATGAACCCCTTTTAAGTTTTTACACAAAGAACTCAAAATTTAGCGAAATATTTTATAAGCTTTGGTTCGGGCAAGAGGAGAATGGAGCAACGAAGATCAGATAGCAAGCCCGGCATTGTTGGATCAAGGATAATCGACTAGAGGTGGGTGAATAGGAGGTTTTAAAATTTTTCGACTAATTAACAAATTTAAGCAAGATTGTCTTAACAAAGCTTCCTAGCACAAGTGAAAAGAAAGAATTACTAAGCCTTATAAGACAATTATGATCTAATGTCTAAACTAGATATAATCCTAGCTAGGCAATTCTACACAAGTTAATTGCTAGAAATGTAAATGCGGAAGAGTAAAGACAAGAATAAACCATAATAAAGACAATGAAGTTTTTCCCATGGTATCGAAGACATGTCGGTCTCCACTAATCACGTTGAGGAAACTGAGCGAATCAAGCCGGCTCCACGAATTAAACCTCAATCCTTGATCACTATTGTTGCTCTTCCTCCTCTCAGGAGATGGAGAACCATAACCACTTCACAATCTGTTGCCGGGACTCTTCACAATCTTCTTTGATGAGCTCACCGTGCAAACTTCCTCCAAAGCCGTCTAGGTGATAGCAAGCACTAAGAGTAATAAACCAAGTGTTTACTTGAGGAAAATCAAGTGCTAACAAGATCAACTAATGATGCAATGCACTTGAATGCTCTCAACTACCTCAAAATGGGAATTCTAAGCAAATAAGTAGTAGAGAGTGTTTAAGAGCTCAAGAGTATTCAATGAGAGTGAATATGCTCAACCACACTCAGCTAGAGGCAAGTGGGGAGGTATTTATAACCCCACCAACAAAACTAGCCGTTTGAACCAATTCCTGAAAAATTCAGCATTTGCGGTATATCTGCCGTTCAAACCAGTATTACCGATTTCAGAGTAGCGGTCGAAACAGTCACATTTAATGTTTTGAACTAGCTGTTACAGAAAAATGTGTGGTACTACCGCCAAGTAGAATTCGGTATTACCGCATAGAGGTAATACCGCTCGGCTATATTAGTGTTACCGATTTCCAAAGGATCAAAAACTCAAGAAAACACCCTCTCTAGAAAAATCATACCGCCGTGTAAAACTCGGTATTACCGCTTTATCGGTAATACCGCTCAAAAATCTTGGTCATACTGATTTTACGACCACTAGTCCGACCCGACCAGTTCTTTCGATCGGTCCACGATCGGACCACGTTCGGACCACCCGATCGGACCACACGTTCAGACCACACGTTCGGACCACCGACCTGTGGTAGTACCGCCATATAAATATCGGTACTACCGACCTGCGGTAATGCGCTTCTCACTTGCAGCCATACTGCTTTTAAGATATCAATAAAAGCTCCTAAAACATGTTCTCTGTAAAAAAAACATACCGCCACTTATTTCGGTATTACCGACTTGCGGTAATACCGCTCATACACTGCGGTCATACCGAATTTGGGGTTTCAAGAAAATCATCCAAAACATGCTTTCTGGAAAATCGCAGGTCGGAGTGTTGTCTATTTAGTGTGAAGCAGGCGGCATGTTGTTTGTCAATTCTCAAACTGAGTAGGGGAGGATGTCTACTAGTATTAGTGAGATCCATGTAGCAAGCTCCTTATGTCGCGGTGCTGACTAGGGTGGAATGAGATGGAATTGAGTAGCATGCCCCTTGTGTCGCGGTGCTGACTAGGGGAAAGAAGCTGGAAATGAGTAGCATGCCCCTCTTTCACGGTGTTGACTATAGGAGGTAGGATTGAGACCCTAACACCACAAGAAACTGCTTAACTTGACGAATTTCAAAGCATGTAGTAGTAAATCAATCACATCATCTATATTGATGCTAAGATGCAAAATAAAAGACATACCACGCATGGTATTGATGATCTACATGTTTATCCGCTCCTCTCTCCTGTCCACACCCATGTCCCTGTCCTGTTGTCGGCCTCACTTGGGCCAGCGCTATTGCTAGTCCTTTGCCTAGGTCGAAGAAGTCCATCGCTCAGTGCTCGGACGACTATATCTCCAAGTGGCGCCTTGAGGCGGGTGTGGCACGGGATCTATGAACTGTGTGGGGTATGTCTCATGCGAACAACTGTGAACCTATAAGCGGTGCCACCACCTTGACCTGTCATGCTTAAGCTCTAAACACTATTAAATTAAAACAATATAAATAACTTGAAACCGATATCCATAGGTCTTGCCGATCTAAACCTAAGCATTCTAGAGTTTCCAATAATCAATCTACTAATGGAGGTGCCCTAACGTTTTACGCTATAATAAACACATAAATATCCTACATTTTAACATTATACACGACATTAACCCTAACCTAACATTGTTGATCTACAACTACAAACCCTAGTTCTATCACTAAGCTATGTTTGTTGTTGTTAACCTAACATGTTTTTATCGAAGTGACCAATAAATTACATGAGCATAATGAACTCACCACAAAAAGGCGAGTGCATGGAGACGCGTCGAGTCGAGAGCAGGATCTGCTCCTTCCCTCCCCTCTCCTCTCCCTTCTTCTCCTCTCCTCCCTTATCTTCTTCTATGCTACTGGCGCTCTCCTCCCTCTCTTCTCATGCAGCCTTCCTCTTCTCTTCCCTCTGTCATCACCTTGAGTTGGAAGCAACCGGACAGATATTGGCCCTCAATCGCGACTCGCGACAACATGGCATGACTGAGGTCATGCATGCGCGACAGTCGCGCTTCCCTCGTGCGACGTGGCTCAACGTCGTCCGCTCGTCGCACGACTGAGTTTTGATAGATCTCAAATCGCTGGCCCACTCGTGATTGGGCCTAGTTGCTTAGTAGGCCAGCGACTCTGATGGTTATTTTGTAAAAATAAAACATGTGTTATTTTTGTTAAACAATTAAAAATGGTTTATTTAGAAGAAAAAAATCAATCCCGGAGGTACAGTCCCACATATGACGGAAAAAAAATGCCCTGTTGTTTACTTCTGCGAAATACTAGCAAGCATAAAAATTGCACCGTGACACTGTGACGAAAGACCGTCATGAAATAATGGCACTTCTTGAATCGAAATATTTGTAGCCTTTTTTTAGAATCAAGTTGAAATATTTGTAAATTGAGAAGGGGAAATAACATGCACCTCTTGCAAGCAGAAGGCGGATCCATCCAACCCATCTCCTGGGGCCTCCGGCTACGCATCTTCATCGGCGCCGGCCGCGGCCTCGCCTTCCTGCACTCGTTGGAGGAGCCAGTGATCCACCGAGACTTCAAATCCTCGAACATCCTCCTCGACACGGTACGTACGCGCGTCCTCCAAAAACCATAATAAGAGATGGTACGACAAAGTTGCAATGCGCACACGCAACAATTTAAAACCGGCGCGCCTAACCAATTAACCTCCGGTCTCTCTCGTCATGCGCGCAGAACTACAACGCCAAGCTCTCCGAATTCGGCGTCGCGATTTACGGCCCCAAAGGCGGCGACAGCCACGTCACTACCCAGGTGGTGGGCACCGTCGGCTACCTCGTGCCGGAATACGTCTTCACAGGTACCCAACCCACTCACCTTCTGCCACACAAGGCCACGACACGGGGTTGTACACTTGTACATGTGGACGGTATCAAATGTGTCGAATACTTACACTACACGCCTTCGATCGTCAGGTCACCTGTACGTGAAGAGCGACGTGTACGGGTTCGGCGTGGCACTGCTGGAGATGCTCACGGGCTTGCGGGCGATGGACATGACCCGGCCTCCGCAGCAGCACAACCTGGTGGAATGGGCCAAGCCGTACCTGGCGGACCGGCGGAAGCTGGAGCGTCTGGTCGATCCGCGGCTGGAGGGGCAGTACCCGTCCAAGGCCGCGCTGCGGGTGGGCCATCTCACGCTGCGCCCTCTCGAGCGACTCGAGTCGGCCCTCCATGGCCGAGTCGTTGCGGTCCTCGAGGAGATCGGCGGATGAAGGCGCGGCCCAAAGCGCGGCGGCCTCGTGAATACCGCCTCGGCGGGACTCGCACACGAGCATGGGAAAGAAAATTCGTTGGGGAGGGCTTCACGGAAGGCTCTCCTCATCGGCCGATTGATCCTTGATCGATCTAGAGCGGACGGTGATGGGGTAGGGTCTTATAACATCCTAATTTTAGAGTTTTAAAAATCCTTTGAATAGTTAGTAGAGAAAATTCACCATTTGGATTTATTTGAATTTAGTTCAAAAGCTTTAACTTGGACTTTAGTAACAAAACAATTTAATATGAATAATCCCAACATGAACAATAGTCAAAACTATTTTATTTGGATTCTATGAGCTTGGATATATTTTACGGAATTTTCTGGAATTTTTCCAAGTTCATTTGCTATTTTCCATTGCTTATTTGAATTTCTGCTATTTTCTAAAAGGAAAAGCTATTTTAAAATCTCCAACAGTACTTGGGCCTAAACCCAAGCCCTTCCTTTATTCGGCCCGGTATTGTCTGCAGCCTCAACCCTTCCTCGCCGTTGGATCCGTCTTTGGGCCTTGAGATCTTGCCTTGTATCTCTCTCCCGCCCTCTGCGTGGGCGCCTCCCGTCTCGCTGCCGGTGGACCCCACCACCTTCGTCCCACGCCGTCTTCGTCTCTGCGCGTTAAATCGCGCGCTTATCGTGAAGCCGCAGGCGAGCTGCCAACGGCCGCTCCAACCACCCACGACTCACGCGGCGCGTCTGCTGAGACTCGCGCCCTCCTCCGCCACGACCCCGCCCTCTTCCCTCTTCTCGCGCCGCGACGCCCAAGCATAACCGCCGCCACGATCTCGCACCACGACCTCCTCGTCGCCACGCCTGCTGGTGCCTCCGGCCCTATAAATGAGACCAGGGATCATCGCAGACCCCTTTCTAACACCCTCGCTCAATTCCACGAGAACCTTAGCATCGCCGCCAATTCGAGATTTGGGGTTTTCTACTTGCGGGTGGGATTTCTTGATTCTTGCGTCGCCCGTCGCCGCCGCGGCGTCGTCGGAGCACACCATCGGGATCGCCATCGCCGCCTCTACCTCCAAGACCCGTCGCCGAGCGCCTAGACCTCGCCGGAACCCCGTCAGACAAAACCGAGCCGCCGCCGCTCAGACCTCGCCAGCCGCCACCACCGTCCACCTCAACCACCGGAGGTATCTCATCGTGTTCGCGATAACCTCGGCTACATGCCGTACCACCCATTCCGGCGACGAGCCGCCGTTCGCCAGTGACCTTGGGTCGATCTTGCGCCGTCGTTGTCGTCCTCGCCGGCGTGGGCGCCACATCACCGCCACCTCACCCTCGTGCATGCGTGTCGACCGCGTGTGCGTGCGTCGGCGCCGCAGCGTCTTGGTCGCCACGCCAAAGACCGTTTCAAATCCGATGGCTCGGTGGACTTGGTCCACGTGGTAGAATCAGCGACATGTGGGTCCCACATGTCGATTAATCTTTAATTCATTTATTTTCCGGAAAATCCTTGGCGACGTCATTGCGCAATAATTAGAATTTCCTTTAAAAAATAATTCGGGAAATTGTTAAATAACGATTTAGGTTTAAATTTGTAAAATTCATAACTTTTGCATCAAACTCCAAATTGGGTGTTTCAAATTTCTAAATTCATATAAAATTTAGATCTAGCTAATCAAATCACAATTATTTAAATTTGACTTTTGTTTAAATTTAGAAATTCATTTAAAATTCAAGAGATAGGTTAAAACTTGTAAAATTCATATCTTTTGAATCCCAAATCCAAATTGGATGATTTAAATTGCTAAAATCTTAGAAAATTATTGTCTAATTAAATAACATATAATTATGTAATTTGGAGTTCAGTTTAGTTTTAGAATTTAGAATTTATTTAATTTCCAAATTTAGGTTAAAATTTGTAAAATTCATAATAATTGAATCCTAACTCCAAATCCATCCATTCAAATTTCTAAATTCGTCTAAAATCCAGATCTATCTATTGGAGATTTTTAATTATTTTATTGGAGTTATTTGCTTCTGGTTTTATTTAGTTTTGTTTGTTTGTGTGGTTTGCGAGTAGACTTGACGTTCTTTGGAAGAGTTGAAGAAGAAGGACCTTTCCAAGACCAAGATCAATTCCTAGATCCTTTTCAAGGCAAGCTATGCCCTTGACCATTTTGCTTCCCAGTTTTATAAAAGTATTTTAATTCAAATTACTGCATCTTAATTCAAGTATTTATTTAAAAGCTTTTGGGTGCAGTAGTTAATTCCAAATTGATATGCCTCCTTGTGTAATTGTTAAGCCTTGATTCCTTGTCACCCTAGTTGATAATTAGTTGGTAAATATTGTAGCACCAACGTGGGTTGGTTAGTTATGTATTAGATTGTTAGCCATGCCACGACTCACTGGTCATGTATCTTCTTTGTTATAAATTGACTAAGTGAATATGAAGCTAATGTGAACAAACTGTGCACTATGTGTCCTTGTGGCATATGTTGCACTTAAATCAACAAGGGGTGGTAAAAGATTTTGGGTGAGGCAAGGGGTGGATCTTGTGTGAAAGGGTGGGTGTGTGAACTGTGTGGTATGTGAATTATAATGATCTGTGTGTCTATGTGGTTTGGTTAGCTTGTGGAAGTCTTGCCTTGGTCAATTAAGGACCTCACCATGTGCTCTATTGAGCCGAGCTTCTGTGCGACCACATACTGTTTTGAGGCAGGCCTAGCATAGTAGGATAAGGTATCTGAAATGCTTTGTTATGATTAGTGTTAGCTACACTAATTGTATCTTGTGGGTAAAGTGTACAAACTCTGCGAGTGTAACTTAATCTATTGAATAGCGCGTCATGATCATGGACAATGCTCGGGGATTTGACACTAGGGGTAGATCTTCATAAAAGCGTGTGGGAAGGGAGCTATGTGATTAAATCATCTAGCTATGTGAATAACTTTGTTAGGGTTGTGTGTGTGTCTTTGTGAAATAACTTGTTAAAATTATTATCGTCTATTTGTTTTACTGTCTTTAATCTATTAATTGTATTTAATTGCAAAAGTTGCATTTATGCAAAAGAGCCACTGAATGCCTTCCTTTGTAAAAAGCCGCATATATATATTTTGCATCTCGTGGTATGGCTTGCGAGTGCGGTGTGTACTCACGCTTGTTTTGATGAATCAAGCGGGAGGAGTCTTCACCAACATTAGGAAGAGTACATCGAAGGTGCTGATCGTGAGGTCTTGATCGATCGGTTGCTGTGGCGGACCGATGGGGTGCCACTACCGTTTATGTTTCTGCTGCCGTTTATTTCCTATGTTAGCCTGCGTGGCTCAATAGTTGTAAACTTCGACCTTAAGGTCAAAACCATTATTGTTAATCAAAGTTAATCGTTTATGTTATTATTAAGCTTGTATGGATCGATTGCCATCTTTGTTGACCTTTGTGTGCACTAGCACGATCTGAGGCTAGTGCTTTAAACACGAGGGTCCCGAACCTTAATTTTGGGTCTCGACAAAAGTGGGATCGAGCCATCTTGGTATAGGTCTTGACCTTAGTTAGATCGGCCGTCTTTAGAGTGTCCAAATTATTTTCTAAAAGAAAATTAACTTACAAGATTAATGAATTGCTAACTCCTCTCATATCTCTCTTGACTCATCTATTGCTATAATTTCTTTCCTCTCCCATTTGTTTTATCGTGGTTCTTACCTCTTGTCTTTCTTGGCGGATGCCTTACCTTGAGACCTTGGAGATCGCATAGCGGAGGACTTGCCGCAGAGCATGGAAGCTGCTGAGACACTTGGAGGTTCGACCGCCCGATGTCTGCAAGTGGCGGCAGTACATAGTCAATGGGCAAGATCGAGGTGTGATCTGCCGCTTTGACGGTTTCGCTCGGAGGAACACGAGTAGCTAGCCCTTGGGCGTTTGATTAGGAGGATCACCTTCACGCAAGGAATCCGAGTCGTCACGCTTGGCCATGCTTCAAGTCGCCACATCTCGCGGAAGAAGCTGCGAACACCGTCTTCGCTACCATCCCGAGCGCCGGGGAGCTATCTGCGCACTTTCCGTCTACCAGCGGGAAGGCAATGCCAGCGTGGTGCATCTTGCAGTTCCACAACCGCTTTCGGGAGGAGTCGTTGGAGATGGCCGCCACCGAAATGAGGTGCGCCTATCGAACTGGGAAGAAGCCGAGAAAGGATCGCCGTCTTAGAGCAAGCTCTCTATGGTCAACATGAGATCGAAGATGATCAAGAGGAAGATCGAAGAAGTTGAAGAGGATCGAGAGGAGATTCGGAGGATCGGCCGAGCTTACCTGACCCGGAGGAGCGGTAGACTGCACCCACACACCTACTCTGCTTGCACGGTCCGGGGCATCGAGAACCGATTCGCGAGGATGCCGCTCACCGAGGTCTACACCAAAGGCGGGGCGTCGCCGTGGTTTTGGAGGCTTTCTCGAGTAGTCTGTTTAAGTTCGGTTTAGTCGAGCTTAGCGGTTTCCTTTTCGAGTCGCCCTTTAGGCGGTAGCTTGTGTGCTTAGGTTAGCTTATTTTCTGTGTGCAAGCATGAGTACAAAGGCCCTTAGGCATTTGTTGCGACCATGCTATTAAGCTATTAATGAAGATTATTTCATTGAAGTTTCTTGAAATTTGTGTTTGTTGGGTTTAATCTATTCCCTGTCTAGTTCTTAACTCACCTCGTGCTCTCTACCTTATCTAACCTATGGAACCTCACGGATGGTTCAAACTACTTAATCTTGCCGCAAGTGGATCCGGAGCCCAAGGATCGAAGGCAATGAGCAAACCCTGTGGGAGCAGTGCCACCCAAGCACCACCCCGGACTTGCGAGAACTTTGGAGCTTTCATGGCGGCCTGAGCGCAGATGATGTACACCATGATGAACGGATCAGGCCATGAACAACAACAACAACCACCACCATCATCGGGGAGGCCCGATCGCTCATGGTCATCGGGGACCATCAAGTTGGTGAATTCATGAGAACCCGTCCGCCAACTTTCTCTGGACATATCACGCCCGATGAGGCGATGATTGGCTTCACGTGATTGAGAGGAAGCTGCTGATCACCCAATGCAGCGATCATGAGAAGGTTTTGTATGCCACCCATCAGATGGAGGGCATAGCTGCTGAGTGGTGGGAAAACTTCTGCGCAGCCCATGGAGCACCGAGAATATCACTTGGGAAGAATTCACTGCAGCCTTTCGCCAGTATCATGTACCTGAAGGCATTATGGATCTGAAGAAGGATGAGTTCCGTGCTCTTAAGCAAGGGACTATGTCAGTGTCTGACTACTTGAATAAGTTCTCCCAACTAGCTCGCTATGCTCCGAGAGGATGTAAACTTAAGCGAGGTCTCGCCAGAGTCGCTTCTTGAAGGATTGAACTTCGGGGCGCAAGTCAATCTACTTGCTCACACCTTCCCGATTTCGAGAGTTGATTAACAAGGCGTTGGTCATGGAGGACAAGCGCAAAGAAGCTGGAGGACCACATAGCGTAGAATGGCTCGGCGAGGAAGCCACCGGCCACAACAATGAGAGGGCAAGGATAGTGCCACAGCGGTTTAATCGTTTTCGACCTCGAGTTCTTTCGGGACACTGCACCACCTTGACACCTCGTCCTTTTGTTCGAAATTCTCGTAACCCGACACGATCAACCCCACCCGAGGAACAACAACCGTGAGAATGAACCAAGAGTGTGTTACAATTGCCGTCGGCCAGGGCATTTTGCTGTCGGTGTCCTCGAAGGAACTATCACCCGATTCGCTTCAACCTTGGAGCAACACACCAAGACCCGTCTGCAGAACAACCAAGGAGTTTCTCGGGGAACGACCAACCAGGAGGAGCGCCTCGGTCGATGGTCGAGGTCGTGTTAATCACGTCATGGAAGGAGCCGAGAAGCACCGAGGCGTTGTCTTGGGTAAGTTCCTAGTAAATTCGATACTGCTTCCATTACATTTGATTACGGAGCTTCGCATTCGTTTGTTTACGGAGTTTTGCAACTAAGAATAAGTTGGAAGTTATGCCTCTTAAGCGAACTCTGTTAGTCCAGTCGCCTGGAGTAGAGCTAAGTTCTAATGTGGGTTGTTTAGGGGCTAAGTTACTCATAGCTGGAGTTGAGTTTCTAGCTAACCTAATTATTCTAGACACCCAAACCATAGATGTCATCCTTGGCATGGATTGGTTAACCAAGCACAAAGCCGTCTTGGGATTGTGGCCGAAGAGCCGTTACAATCGAGGATACCAAAGGAAACAAAGTGGAGTTCCTAGCCACCTCAGTGCGTAATGGGCATTTGATAGTCAATAGCCTGAAGACCGTCGCGTTGGAAGATGTGCGGTCGTCAAGGAATATCGGATGTGTTCCCGGAAGAATTACGGGAATGCCACCGGATCGTGACATCGAGTTTGTCATCGATCTAGTGCGGGAACAACACCCATCTCGAAGAGACCGTGTCGGATGCCGGTAGATGAGTTAGTGGAGATGAAGAAATAGATAGAAGAACTTTTAGAAAAAGGCTTTGTGAGGCCTAGTTAAATGCGCCATGGGGCGCCAGTTTTGTTAAGTAAAAAGAAGGATGGAAGCATGAGAATGTGCATCGACTACCGATCTCTCAATGAAGTCACCATCAAGAATAAGTACCCATTGCCTCGAATAGATGATCTGTTTGATCAGATGAAGGGAGCCGGAGTGTTCTCGAAGATTGATCTGCGATCGGGTTATCATCAGTTGAAGATCTGTCCTAAGGATATACCTAAAACCGCTTTCTCAGCGCGTATGGACATTATGAGTTCCTAGTCATGTCCTTTGGTGCGACTAATGCCCCTGCCTATTTCATGAACATGATGAATAAGGTATTCATGGAGTATCTGGACAAGTTTGTAGTCGTATTCATCGATGATATTTTGGTTTACTCCAAGTCAGAAGAAGAGCATGCTGAACATTTGAGATTAATTCTAGGGAAGCTCAGGGAGCATCAGTTGTATGCTAAGTTTAGCAAGTGCGATTTTTGGAAAAAGGAAGTGGATTTTCTTGGTCATGTAATGACAAGCTGCGAAATGTGATTGACCCGATAAAGTTAAAGTCATATTGCATTGGGAACAACCCAAGATCACTCAGTTCGCGATTTCTTGGGATTAGCGAGGATATTATCGCCGTTTCATTGAAGGATTTTCATCAATTGCTAAACCTCTTACGCAATTGTTGAAGAAAGAAAAAAGTTTACTGGACTGACTTGTGAAGAAAGTTTTCAAGAATTGAAGAAGCGTTTGACTTGATTGATCTTGATTACGCGAGATATTACAAGGATTTTGATATCTATTGTGATGCTTCGCGTCAAGGATTAGGGTGTGTCTGATGCAAGAAGGAAGAGCATCGCTTATCGTCAAAGCGATTGAGGCCTCATGAAGAAAATTACCCCACCCATGATCTGGAATTAGGCTGCCGTAGTGCATGCTTTGAAGATTTGGCATCATTACCTCATCGGTGTCGCTTGTGAGGTATACACAGATCATAAGAGCACGAAATATATTTTCACTCGATCGGATCTGAATATGAGACAAAGGAGATGGCTAGAGTTGATAAAGGATTATAATCTTGGAATCCATTACCATCTGGTAAAGCCAATGTCGTTCTGAGATGCTTTGGTAGTAAGAAACCTTTGCAATGCTTTGGAAGTGAAAGAGCCTTGTTCGAGAACTTCAAGAGGAATTCGAAGTGAAGCTAAAGTAGTATCTGAAGGATTAGTAGCAAACTTGGAAGTCAGGTCTACTTTGGAGAAGCGGTTTCATGGCTTCGGTAGAAAGACTCGAGTTCTCAGACATCAAGAAGAAGATGATGAAGGGAAGTTCAAGGACTTCATAGTGGATGATCGGGATATCTTGTGGATCAATGGGCGTATTTGCGTTCGGATATTGATGGATTGAGGCAGCTAATCTGAAGGAGGCCCATGACTCAAAGTATTCGATTCACCTGGTAGTACTAAGATGTATCGGGATGTTAAGAATAAGTTTTGGTGGCGAATTTGAAAAGGGCGTCGTGAGTTCGTTGCCTTGTGCGATGTGTGTCGAAAGTTAAGCGAAATATCGAGGGCGGCAGTGCATTGCAACCTTTGCAGATTCGAGTGGAAGTGGGAAGAAATGGAATGGATTTCATTACGGTCTACCCAAGACTCAATCGGATTACGATTCGATTTGGGTAATAGTGGATCGTTTGACTAAAGTTGCCCATTTCTTACAGTCAAAACCACTTATTCAGGAGATCGTCTAGCGGTTGTACATGTCGAAGATTGTCGGTTTGCATGGTGTGCCTAAGAAGATAGTGTCGGATCGAGGATCTCAATTCACCTCCGATTTTGGCGAGTTTGCATGAAGCCTTAGGGACTCACTTGAATTCGATCTGCGTATCATCCCCAAGCAGATGGACGGTGAAAGGGTTAATCAAATATTGGAGGATATCTTTGAGAGCACGTGCGCTAGCAAATGCTACCGTTGGGATCGAGTTTACCATATCACGAAATTCTCGTACAACAACAGTTATCAAGCCGGTTTGCAAATGTCACCGTTTGAAGCTTTGTATGGTCGAACTGTAGAACCCGTTGAGCTGGTCAAAAGCAATTTGAGCGTCTGATCTTTGGTCGGATATTATTCAAGAAGCGAAAGAGCAAGTGTCCATGATCGAGAGAGGTGAAGATAGCTCGATCGAGCGGAAGAGTTATCTTGACAATCGTCGTCGTGATCTCGATTTTGAGCGAGAAGATTTTGTGTATCTCGAGTTCGCCCTCGGAGGTGTGAAAAGGTTCCATGCCAAAGGAAACTTGCCCTCGGTATGTTGGTCCGTTCAAGATTTTGGAGCGCCGTGGAGAAGTGGCTTATCGATTAGAGCGCCACGATCGCTAGCGAGTACGATGTCTTTCCGTCTCTCGATTGAAGAAGTGTCTTAGGGTGCGGAAGAACAAGCACCGTTGGAGTCAATTGAACTAAAGAAGACCTCACCTACAAAAACGGCCGGTCAAGATTACGGATGTCGCGAGCGTCGGACGAAGCAAGGCGATTCGTTTTGCAAAGTGCGATGGAGCCACAACTCGAAGGTGAAGCAACGTGGGAGCGTGAAGAAGAGTTGAAAGCCGAGTTCCTAGCCTTTTCTCCATTAGCTTTGAATCTCGGGGCGAGATTCCTTTAAGGGGAGGTTTGTAACATCCCAATTTTAGAGCTTTAAAATCCTTTGAATAGTTAGTAGAGAAAATTCACCATTTGGATTTATTTGAATTTAGTTCAAAAGCTTTAACTTGCACTTTAGTAACAAAACAATTTAATATGAATAATCCCAACATGAACAATAGTCAAAACTATTTTATTTGGATTCTATGAGCTTGGATATATTTTACGGAATTTTACGGAATTTTTCCAAGTTCATTTGCTATTTTCCATTGCTTATTTGAATTTACGCTATTTTCTAAAAAGGAAAAGCTATTTTAAAATCTCCAACAAGATGCTTGGGCCTAAACCCAAGCCCTTCATTTATTCGGCCCAGGTATTTGTCTTGACCAACCCTTCCTCGCCGTTGGATCCGTCTTTGGGCGGCCGAGATCTTGCAGCCTTGCATCTCTCCCTCGCCTCTCTGCGTGGGCGCCTCCCGTCTCGCTTGCCGGTGGACCCCACCACCTTCGTCCACGCCGTCTTCGTCTCCAGCGTTAAATCGCGCCTAATCGCTATTGAAGCCGCGGCGAAGCTCGCCAACGGGCCGCTCCAACCACCCACGACTCACGCGGCGTCTGCGCGAGACTCGCGCCCTCCTCTGCCGACCCGCCCTCTTCCCTCTTCTCGCGCCTTGAGACGCCCAAGCCGCAACGCCGCCACGATCTCGCACCACGACCTCCTCGTCGCCACGCCGCCTGGTGCCTCCGGCCTATAAATGAGACCAGGATCGCCGCATGACCCCTTTTCCAACACCCTCGCTCAATTCCACCCGAGAACCTTAGCATCGCCGCCAATTCGAGATTTGGGGTTTTCTCGCCGCCGGTGGGATTTCTTCGATTGCACCGTCGTCGTCGCCGCCACGTCGTCGCGGAGCACACCATCGGGATCGCCATCGCCGCCTCTACCTCCAAGACCAGTCGCCGACGCCTAGACCTCGCCGGAACCCCCGTCCGACAAAACCCGAGCTGCTTCGCCGCTCCGACCTCGCCGCCGGCCACCACCGTCCACCTCAACCACCGGAGGTATCTCATCGTGTTCGCGATAACCTCGGCTACATGCGTACCACCCATTCCGGCGACGAGCATTGTTCGCCAGTGACCTTGGTCGATCTGCCGCCGTCGTTGTCGTCCTCGCCGGCGTGGGCGCCACATCACTGCCACCTCACCCTCCGTGCGTGCGTGTCAGCCACGTGTGCGCCAGCGTCGGCGCCAGCAGCAGCGCGCCACGCCAACCGTTTCAAATCCGGTGGCTCGGTGGACTTGGTCCACGTGGTAAATCAGCGACATGTGGGTCCCACATGTCGATTAATCTTTAATTCATTTATTTTCCGGAAAATCCTTCGCGCGTCACCTTGCGCAATAATTAGAATATCCTTTTAAAAAATAATTCGGAAATTGTTAAATAACATTTAGGTTTAAATTTGTAAAATTCATAACTTTTGCATCAAACTCCAAATTGGGTGTTTCAAATTTCTAAATTCATATAAAATTTAGATCTAGCTAATCAAATCACAATTATTTAAATTTGACTTTTGTTTAAATTTAGAAATTTATTTAAAATTCAAGAGATAGGTTAAAACTTGTAAAATTCATATCTTTTGAATCCCAAATCCAAATTGGATGATTTAAATTGCTAAAATCTTAGAAAATTATTGTCTAATTAAATAACATATAATTATGTAATTTGGAGTTCAGTTTAGTTTTAGAATTTAGAATTTATTTAATTTCGAAATTTAGGTTAAAATTTGTAAAATTCATAATAATTGAATCCTAACTCCAAATCCATCCATTCAAATTTCTAAATTCGTCTAAAATCCAGATCTATCTATTGGAGATTTTTAATTATTTTATTGGAGTTATTTGCTTCTGGTTTTATTTAGTTTTGTTTGTTTGTGTGGTTTTGCGAGTAGACTTGACTATTTCTTTGGAAGAGTTGAAGAAGAAGGACCTTTTCAAGACCAAGATCAATTCCTAGATCCTTTTCAAGGCAAGCTATGCCCTTGACCATTTTGCTTCCCAGTTTTATAAAAGTATTTTAATTCAAATTACTGCATCTTAATTCAAGTATTTATTTAAAAGATTTTGGGTGTAGTAGTTAATTCCAAATTGATATGCCTCCTTGTGTAATTGTTAAGCCTTGATTCCTTGTCACCTAGTTGATAATTAGTTGGTAAATATTGTAGCACCAACGTGGGTTGGTTAGTTCGTATTAGATTGCTTAGCCATGCCACGACTCACCGGGTCATGTATCTTCTTTGTTATAAATTGACTAAGTGAATATGAAGCTAATGTGAACAAACTATGTGCACTATGTGTCCTTGTGGCATATGTTGCACTTAAATCAACAGGGTGGTAAAAGATTTTGGGTGAGGCAAGGGGTGGAATCTTGTGTGAAAGGGTGGGTGTGTGTGTGCTGTGTGGGTATGTGAATTATAATGATCTGTGTGTCTATGTGGTTTGGTTAGCTTGTGGAAGTCTTGCCTTGGTCAATTAAGGACCTCACCATGTGCTCTATTGAATGAGCTTCTGTACAACCACATGCTGTTTTGAGGCAGGCCTAGCATAGTAGGATAAGGTATCTGAAATGCTTTGTTATGATTAGTGTTAGCTACACTAATTGTATCTTGTGGGTAAAGTGTACAAACTCTGCGAGTGTAACTTAATCTATTGAATAGCGCGTCATGATCATGGACAATGCTCGGGGATTTGACACTAGGGGTAGATCTTCATAAAAGCGTGTGGGAAGGGAGCTATGTGATTAAATCATCTAGCTATGTGAATAACTTTGTTAGGGCAGTGTGTGTGTCTTTGTGAAATAACTTGTTAAAATTATTATCGTCTATTTGTTTTACTGTCTTTAATCTATTAATTGTATTTAATTGCAAAAGTTGCATTTATGCAAAAGAGCCACGAAATGCCTTCCTTTGTAAAAAGCCGCATATATATATTTTGCATCTCGTGGTGTGGCTTGCGAGTGCGGTGTGTACTCACGCTTGTTTTAACGAATCAAGCGAGGAGGAGTCTTCACCAAATTCGAGGGCGAGTACATCGAAGGTGCTGATCGAAGGTCTTGATCGATCGGTTGCTGTGGCGGACCGATGGGGTGCCACTACCGTTTATGTTTTCGCTGCCGTTTATTTCCTATGTTAGCCCTGCGTGGCTCAATAGTTGTAAACTCGACCTTAAGGTCAAAACCATTATTTGTTAATCAAAGTTAATCGTTTATGTTATTATTCGCTTGTATGGATCGATTGCCATCTTTGTTGACACTGTGTGCACTAGCACGATCCTGGGCTAGTGCTTTAAACACAGAGGGTCCCGAACCTTAATTTTGGGTCTCGACATGTCTTCACAAACGAACGCGGCTGTGTTAAGAGAAAGAAATGTTTTGAGATGCAATGTATGCAAATAGAGTGCCTAGAACTAAGCACAACAGTAATATTGGTCGAATAATGTGAGGAACCCTGGGCTAGATTCGTAATATTTGAACCTTCCAGGCCTTACAAATGTAACTCTGAGCCTCAGAGAACTGAAATCCAATTTAAGTAAGAGAGTCTGACTGAGCCAGAGCTACGATGACCATGCATACCGCACCTTTGCGAATGCTACATGGTGACCGGTCCAACAGCCCAAATTCCTACTTAAATGAATCAAAGATTTAAATGTGCCGAATACTTACACGCCTTCGATCATCAGGTCACCTGTACGTGAAGAGCGACGTGTACGGGTTCGGCGTGGTCTCTTGGAGATGCTCACGGGCTTGCGGGCGATGGACCGCGACCCGCTGCGGCAGATGCAACACAGTGGTGGGCCAAGCCATACTGGCGGACCGGCGGAAGCTGGGCGTCTGGTCGATCCATGGCCGGAGGCGATACTGTCCAAAGCAGCTGCTGCGGTGGCCGAAACTCACGTTGTCTTGCCTCTCGGCGACCCCAAAGTCGGCCCTCCGTGGCCGAGTCGTTCGCGGTCCTCGAGAGATCGGCGGATGAGCGCCGCGGCACAAGGGCGTGGCGGCGAGAGGACACTTCGCCTCGGCCGGTCACGCGAAGTGCTTTCCTTAGAGCGTTCTTCCAGGGCATGGCCATGGGCATGGGCGTGCGGCAGCGCACCACGAATCGTCGCGGCCGATAAGGTAGGGCCTCGCGCTCTCCTTAGAATGTTCTTCCAGGGCATGGCCATGGGCATGGGCGTCTGGCGGACCACCACGAATCGTCGCGGCGAGATCGAGGTCGGACGGTCGCGCGGCATGAGCAGCCACCCGTCTCAAGAGTGAGATAGCCCCGCCGCCCAGCGTTGATCGAGCTCGGCTTGGCGTGGTATCTGCTGGAGATGCTCACGGGCTTGCGGCGGTGGGCGATGCGGCTTTGTCGGCGGCGCAACTGGTGGTATCGGGCAAGCCGTACTGAGGGACCGGCGGTACTGGTGCGTCTGGTCGATCCATGGTGGAGGCGATGCCGTCAAGGCCGAGCTGCGGGTGGCCCGACTCACGCTTATTTGTCTCGGCGACCCAAGTCGGCCCTCCATGGCCGAGGTCGTTGCGGTCCTCAAGGAGATCGAGCGGATGAACGGCCCCACCGGCGGCGACAGCCACGTCACTACCCAGGTGGTGAAGGAGCGGCCTAAGGGCGCGGCCGGCCGAGAGGACACTTCGCTTCGGCCGACCGCGCGAAGTGGGCCGTTGATCATCTCGTTGGCTCGGGATCGGACGGCTGATAGGGTAGAGCCTCGCGCGAGATCTTTTCTCCATAAAATTTTCTTCCTGGGCATGGGCATGCGGCAGCGCACCGCGAATCGTCGTGGCCGAGGTCCAGGTCAGACGGTGCGCGGCCGCGGAGCAGCCACCGTCTCCAAGAGTGAGATAGCCCCGCTGGACCAACGTTGATCGAGGTCAGCTCCGGGGCTTGTCCTGGCAGGTTCTCGCGGTGTTTTGGACATTTTGGTTGCTGTGGACGCGAATCGCCACTGGTTTTGCAAAGTACAGAGACAGGTTTTGTATGTCAGCTCAGATCCCAGATGGCCCAAATGTTGGTTGGTTAGATGTTTCTTTGTCTGTTGCAGTTCTCTTTTCCTTTCTACCAGATTTTGTTGTACAGAGATATAAATGTACGATATTCCCACCTGTGCATAGCATTTTACTGCACATGGGCTGAAGTGAGTTCTTACTAGAAAGTTGCGCGTGCTTGGCGCGTGGAGACAAACGAAGGCGGCTGTGTTAAGAGAGAATTTTTTTGAGATACAACGTATGCAAATAGAGTGCTTAGAACTAACCACAACAGTAATATTGGTCGGATAATGTGAGGATCCCGGGTTAGATTCGTAAGACCTGAACCTTCCAAGCCTTACGAATGTAACTCGGGGTCTCAGAAAACTGAAATCCAATTTAATACGATTTAAGTAAGAGAACCTGCCTAAGCTAGAGCTACGATCACCATACACACCGCACCTCTGCGAGTGCTACATGGTGACTGGCCCAAATTCCCACTTAAATGAATCAAAGAACATTTCAATTATGTCGGATATGTGTCTCGTGTTAGCTCTCAAGATCAGCGACTAACACGCACATATTCTCATCAACGTCATTCAAAAGCCATTCCATACAACATATGATAATATTACAAGTGGCATACAACAAAGGACTTATGTCCATAACAGTTACAAAAGGGGCCGACTGGCTAAATTCAAAATATTAACATCAAGTATGCAGCAAAAACAAATTAAGATAAACAAAAGACCAGCAAGGTGTGCCCAAACCCATAGGCAACCGAGTGGGGGTTAGAAACAGCGTCATTCATTAGCGTCACCGAAATCGACGCTAACGAACTGGAGCGTGTAATCATCCTCACCCAGGGGTGCAAACGGAGCGGATACTTCCCGACCGACCGACCGACCGAAAAAATGTGGCCAAAATTCGGGTGGTTTTTCCGGATATCCGGAGCTTTTTCCGGATTCGGATTCGGATCCGGATATTTTGCGCCGGATTCGGATAATCTGGTATCCGATTTTTCGGAACTATCCGACGTTATAATCGGATATTACCGACCGCTATCCGGTTTTTTCGCGATCCCGTGGTCCCGCGGTCACTCCCGCCGACGCGGCTCCAGACCCCGCCCAAAATGCCAAAACTCCTCATCCTCAACCTCAATCCTCATTCACTCTCTCTCTCTCAGTCAGTCAGTCTCACAGAGAAAGGATCTCCCAACCGCCGCTCACCGCGCCGTCGCCGCCGCCCCTCTCGCGGTCCCTCCTCTCCTCCACAGCCGGTCAGCCCTCAACCCTAATCTCATTACCCCTCATCCAGTCCAGTCTTCCGGTCTTCCCCCCCGCGCCCTCCCATCCATGGCCGGCCTCGTCTCAAACCTCCTCACCTCCCTCCCGCCTCGTCGCCCGCGGCCGCCAGCCGCCCCCCCTCCTCCCTCGCGGCCTGCCGCCTCCCCTCCCTCCTCATCTCTGCCTCCCCCCTGCGCCGTCCGCCCTTCTGGCCGCCGTCCTCCGTCGTCGCCGATCGCCCTTTGCCGCCCGCCGCGTCGTGCTCCACTTGCCTCCCCCTGCGCCATCCGCTGCGGCCGCTTGTCCTCCGTCGCCTCGCCGATGCCCTTGCTGCAGCCGCGCGTCGTCTCCTTGCCTCCCCCTGCTGCTGCGTCGCCGCTGCGGCCGCCGTCCTCCGTCGCCTCGTCGATCACCGGCTCGCCGCTACAGCCGCCGCGTCGTGCTCCTTGCTCGAGACCAGAGGACATTAGGCTGGTATGGGCTTCTCCCTTGGATTCATTGAGGTCTTTTCTAGATTCATGAATTAACTTCGCCTACGGCACCTTGAAGGACTACAAGAGTAAGATTAGGGCCTCCCATTGCGATTCGTACATTACATTGCCCTCGTTGTGATGCATTGTCTGATCTGTCATATGTAACTCTGTTTAGCGTGATTAAGTGCACATTGGAAGGAACATTCGCAAGGGCGATATTTTCCCCATACATTCTGTCACGATGTTTAGCTATAGACAATCCTTAACTTGCTTGTTCTTTCTCATTGCTTTCTTTAGGTACTACCATATGATCAACTCATGCAAGAGTTGGGCGTTTCCAATGTAAGAGAACTTGAAGATTTCCTCATCAATGATTTGCATGTACTCGGTGAGTCCTTGCATTCTCTTTCACATTAGGCACTTAAATCTTCATATATTCCAATCATTTGAAATCATCATTTACCACTCATCTTCTCTTTAATACATTTATGGGAGATTCTTCTTTGTAATATTTCTTACGTGTGATGCTATTCTTTAGTCTTTAGGATCATCAATGGATTTCTTGATCCCAAAAAGCAGTAGTATTTCTAGCATCAAATTTGTAATAGTTTACACATTTCCTCGAGGATTGTCGAGGCAAATTGGATCAGCTCTGAAGGTGCTTTGAGGTCGGATATCTGCGGCCTAAATATTCGCATCATTCATGATTTTGTTCTTTATCTTTCAAGTGATCCTTCTTATTTTCTTTCCATGCATGTCGGTACAATTTGCGGTGGAAGGACCTTACACCGATCAATGAACAACATGATAAAGCGTTATCCATTGGTGTGTATATTTATTCAACAAATGTTTACGCAAGTTTATCTCTATTTGTTCCAGCGTTCGGCAAATGTGAGCGTTTGCAATTTTTTACATAATTTCCAATTTAATCCCCCTTCGTATCTAACCTTGTGAGTTTGTATTAGTGATCCTGTGTAGTCATGGGAATTGTGGCGGTTGTTCTCTTCTATGTTCGTTCTTCCCTTGATTACGTCTTGCATTCTTCTTTCAAACTCTTGTGGTCTTTGGTTACGGTTTTAGTTATATGGGATATTGCTTCTAGCGATGGTGATGTTGTGAAA
Source organism: Phyllostachys edulis (assembly GCA_036346405.1). NCBI lineage: Eukaryota > Viridiplantae > Streptophyta > Magnoliopsida > Poales > Poaceae > Phyllostachys > Phyllostachys edulis. Next base: position 65,340 of record JAYEVD010000306.1, on the reverse strand, counting down.
TTGTATGCCTGAGTTATTTTATACAAGCCACCCTTTGATTAACAGACTAAGAGTCAAAGTATTGTGTGTTTTGTGATTCATTAATTTGCCTTTTGACCGGATGCAGGTGCATTTTTGTTGGTAGTTGGTAAATACATAGCTTATGGTCTTACTGTCTTAGTCATATACAAGTACTTTTGCTTAATCAGTAAATATGATATTATTCTCTGTATGTTTTTTTTTTCACGAGGCCATTATAATATATACATGATTTGGTCTTGATGCTTTGCTTGGCACTTCCTAGAAAATAGCAATCAATTAAGACGTTCATGCTACTAATTTGTTAGTTCATTCTGCATTTGCACAATATGAGGACCTCAAGGGGATTGACATAAGTTTATTGTTACCAATTATGATAAAAATCGCACATTTCACGGGTTGGGAACATCAGATAGTTTATTGCATCAAATTCAGGAGAAAATCAAGTGGGCTGATACAATGAGTGAGGTGAACAAGAAGCACCAGTAAGAATTTGAAGACAAAGTGGAAGAAGCCAAAAAATCAATCAAGGTAAGCTGGATTAAATTGAAGTATCTACTATTTCCATTTTTTAGTTAAATATTGAATTAAAAAGGAAAAAAATGCATCTGTTTTGTTTTTTAGCTAAAATCAAGCTATTTGCATAATTCTATGATGATACCATTCTGTGTTCTCATTCTGCTGTCTCTTTTTACCGGATTGCTTTACGTTCTGACTTTTATTATTAAATAACTCTTGAATGTTCATACAGTAGCAACTAATTGTATTAAATAGTGCCATAGTGGAATTGCAGGACCATGTTTCTTACTTGATGGCAGAAGTTGAACAATGTAAGCAGGCAAACGTCGACTTACGGGGCATGACGACACTCTCTAAATCTAGAGGAATAATGGATTTTGAAGAGGACCGCATCCAACCAAAAAGGTACAGATTATAGGGCACTTGGTACTGTTGCACTATATTATCTTGCTAATTTTAGCTAGTAATGGAATTATATTTTTGCAAGACATGGCCTGTTAAAAATGTACACACTCTAGTGGACAAAGGCATCGATCGACAATAGCTAACTAACATTGAGTAGTGTTTCTTGGTAAAAACCTATGCGGATTTAAATAGAACTATAATGGTTCATACTTCTAATTTGATTAGTGTTTCCTGCTAACTAACATTGAGTAGTGTTTCCTGGTAAAACCTCTGCTGATTTAAATAGAACTATAATGGTTCATACTTCTAATTTGATTAGTGTTTCCTGCTAACTAACATTGAGTAGTTGCATTTTTATTAGGTATAGTTGCTTCCAATATTCAATGTATGTAGTTGCATTTTTCGTATTTTGAACTATGGTTAAACATTAGATATTGAATACGGTCCATCTTATAATTTGGCTTGCATTCTCACTCACCCTCTATACCAAAGAAAAAGATATGGAAAGTTCATTATTAAATTTTGATTTTGTGTGCTCCAAAATTATTTCTGCACTCCAGCATATTGTCTTGGGTCTAATTCCCTATACCTTTGTCATCCGTTCTGTGACAAAGAGTGATCATGTTGTTCAGATATTACACTTATAATTTGTTCTGTGACAAAATTGTTTCATTTGCAAGACAGGATTAATGCATGTTTTGTCATATGCGTGACTTAATTAGCTGTGTGTTTCCGTAGGAATGTTGCCTATGAAGAATGCAGATCAAGACGGTCCAATATAGGCAAATGGATTTGACCATGCTTCTATTACAAATCAATGGGCTATAGGTAAATACAATGTGCTTTTATAGAGCTTTATCTTATCTTATCTTTTTTCTTTTTTAAAAAGAAGGGCTTAATCAAGTCACTAATACTTAGTTAAATACAATCTCTTTGATATGGGCTATAGGTAAATACAACGTGCTTTTATAGGGCTTGATCAAGTCACTAATACTTAGTTAAATATCATCTCTTTGTGAACTTGTGACTTGCTAGTTAGTAGTTACACTTGTTTACTTAGCCCCTGTCATGTACTTGCTACTTGCTAGTTAGTAGCTAGTAGTTACTACTACTTGCTTAAATAGCTTATGTTATTGTGTGATATATTTAAATTTGTTTGTTAAACTACTAATCTAGTTGCATTTTGGACATGTAGTATTGTTGATTGATCTTTATTTGTGCGATATATGTGGTTTATGTTTTCACGTAATATCCGAATAAGTATTAAATGACCGAGACAATCCGTATTAAACTCGGCATGTATTAAGCTCCGTATTAAGTGACCGAGACTATCCGCATTAAGTATTAGTATCCGGCACTGTCCGTGTCCGATTCGAATCCGAGAAAAAATATGGAAAAGGATACGGGATGAGCGATATCCGTCCGTATCCGCTCCGTTTACACCCCTATCCTCACCTAAAGCAAAATGGACAATCCGATTAAGTACAAAATGTACTCGCAAGACTTACACAAAATAAAAATTATACATACTAGAGGCTAATCAAAAGAGAGACATTAGTGGCTTAAGTTTTGCATAAAACGCATCAATTTTCAGCCCTATACAATCTAGTTTGAAATTGTCATTTTGTAAACAAATGTTTAGCAAAAGAATACAAGTGACAGTAATATATACATAGATTAAACAATACCAAAGTGGCAACCCACTTTGATAAACTAAAATGCATGAACCACCATTCATGCCGATATCAAGTTATAACACATGCCAATTTTAATTTAGAGTCTAACGATGACGTCACCCAATACCAAGTGGTCGTCCGTAACTGTGGACATGGTTATTCGAATAGATTAATCCCTGCAGGGGAGTACAACTTTACCCACACGACTCGACTAGTCCATAAGCCTCCGGATAATGACACGCTTCCTAAGGTATGTCGGCCGGGGAGATCGAGACTCGGTATTATTTAACAAGAAGGCCCTATTGGGTTGAGTCACCCAAGCGCAATAAAACCCCAAACCTAGTACAAGTTACTAATAGAACTTGCTAAACGGCCACCCTGTGGGAGCTCCAATCTAGCCTTCTTTTATATAGAAGGATTTGCTCGCCTGTGCAAGTTTGAAGGCACATGTGCGCGGTTGCACCTGTTCCGTAACCAATCTTTAGAAGAAGTACTGTTCTCCACGTACAAGATGTATCTCAAGTGTATACAGCCGCTTCAAACAGTGTATGTGCCACTGTGTAATCTCATGAGTTCGCACCATAACTTATGCAGCTGCTTGGAGGAGATCAAATTTTATTTCTCCGCTTAAAGAAGTTTCTCAGTTTTGCACAATAAAGATTGGCCGGGACCCATGCAGCACATTGCTCGTTCGATTTGTAGCTACAGTTACGATTTTGTCCATGTCCTCTTTAAGAGCTTTTCTTAATTTCCAGCTCTGAACGTTCCCGGTTTCACACTCGAGAAGGAATGTCCATTCCTATACTCCTATGAACGCAATTCACACACTTCTCGCCCATGCAGCTCGGTCTCGAGCTTTGTCACATACACCGCCGGCTGCTAGACTGACAGATGCATGAACGGAATCTGCATGTCTCCCACCACAGATTTCTTCTGGAAAAGAAAACACGGATGTTCGCTTAGCATTCCTAAATTAATACTTCTATTTCGTTAATTTTTTTATTTAATCATTTTTTAATAATATTTTAAAGTTATCCTACGGCCAATTTTATTTACAATTCTGACCTCTTTAGTCACGCCACCCCTCGTGACGTGATTAAAACGTTTTGTCACGCCACTTATGGTGGTGTGGCCAAACCTACTACGCAAGCCCTCCGGGGCATGCCGTACCAGCGTGGAGAGCTGGCGTGGCACTTGTCACGCCATAAGACCTAGCGCAACAAACCTGCCTGTCACGCCAACTCTCGTGGCATGATAGTAGCGATTTAGGTCTCTCGGCCCAGCCCGTTCTTCATTTTCCCTATCTCTCTCCTGTGCATCCTCTCTCCTCCTCCCCCACCCCCCCCCCACCCACCCCGGCGCCCGCCGCCCTTCCTCCCCTCGCCGGCCTTCATCCCTGTGAATGTAGGTCCGACTTCATTTTGTCATAGTAATGCTATTTTTTTCATGTACAAGATTCTGGAATTTTGTTGTAATTGTTTGACATGGGTTGGTCATGTTAGGACTAAAAACCTTGGCATGAGCACACTGTGGGTAGTTATCAATTCTGTTAATCCAGTTTTCGTTATACTACAAAATATACTGTTACAAATGACCGGTCACTGTGATTGCAAACAATAGAAAGTGCATACTTGGAGTCAGCGGCTGAAAGGAAGATCCCTTACCAAGTTATCATACCTCTGAAAATATGAATATAAACAGTTACCAAGTTATCACAAAAAAAATCTTGATTATGATTTGTCGGTGGCCGTCTGCGCGTCTAAACGGTTTGTGTTGCTGCGGTGTCGAAAGGGGTTGGAGGTGGATGGGTGGGGCTTTGGAGAATTTGGGCTATGGATTGATGGCTGATGGAGTTGTGAATAATAAGAGAGTTTGAGAGGGACAGAGGAGGATTTGGGAGAGGATTGTAGGTGCAGGGATGTATAGAGAGAAGCATGATTTCTAGGATTGTTCTTAAAAATCAACTGGCTGCCTCCAGTAGTCCTACAGTCCCACTTCCTTGAAATGAGCTCCATTTGGCTTGCTTTTGGTTGATCTGAGCAGCTCCTAGTGCATGCTAGGAATTTGTTTTAGTTAGATATCCCATGCTCTGTTGATCAAGATAGCCATTCAACCCCATTGATACCTCAATTCACTATCTCAGTCATACTACCCATTACCATCCAATTCCATTAAGTCAGACTTGGCAGTTTGGTAGCAGAATTTTGGAGTGCGTGTATAAATTTGCATAATAGCTTTTGAAGTGCATATAAGAGAATATACCAAAGCCACAAAAAAAAAGGAGAAGGATCAAAGATACGGTTTTGTACTACTTTTCATCGTTTTGAAAATTTAATCATGAATGTTGAGCTGTTCAAACAAGCTCGATCACCCGATTAGCATTAGGAAGATCAAGCCATGTTCACACTTGTTGAAACATTTGAGAGATCTATTTCCAAATGCATGCATAGGAGTTAAAACATTGCTTGCATTTACGTGGTGCTATATTTCTCTCTCGATTACACATTCCATCCACTTCATCTCTTAAACTGAACAATCATAGCTAGTATGGAACATACATCAATAATCCTTAAGCTCTAGTATGGAACATGTGGCACGCATGCCTCATGACCACTCGACAATTCCACTGAAAAGAAGTAATCCGCATTTTGCTTAAGCTCTCACCTCATGTCCTACAAAAGAATATTTATGAGAAATTAAAAGAACTTGTGACGAGGATCTAATAATCCTCATTTAATTATTTATCTGTAATTCTTATTATAGATAATAATGTCGTCATATAGTTCTTAAGTATACCCCCTTAATGTTCATAAGGGAGAAGCTGGAGGTTGTAAGTTCTTCTATGATCACCCTATGGTTGTAAGTCCTTCTATGACCACCCCATGGTCGTAAGTTATTATATAATTATCCTCGATCGTAAGTCCTCCTCGATCGGGGCGTGATTATAAGCTTTACTACGATCATCACCTAGTCGTAAGCTCTTCTCGACTAGTCCCTAGTCGATGGGGCTTACACACATGTGGACCTAGTCGACGAGGAACATACGCACCATATCGAAGATGTGGGCAGATTAATTCTGTTGTTATTCTCTAAGATAATGGCACGGTTTAACTCTCTGTCCTGGTGATAACTGCCTGACGACGTGGGAACGTTACTACTCCCGTAATAATCTCCAGTAACGGCTTCAACATCTAAAGCGTTGAGGCGCCCTTTGGGTGAAGAAACGAGCGGCCCCACCAGTCTTGTATAAAAGGCGGGATCATCAGGAGAAGAGGGGGGCAACGCAATCAGGAGCACAAGACATTACACTCGAGTCTATCTCTTGATCTGTAATCCAGCATACTCAATATATCCACACAGGAGTAGGGTTGTTATTCTCTCTGGAGAAGGTCTGAACCTGTATAAAAATCCATGTGGCTTTCTCGCTGCGTGATTTGAGTCTTGGAGACCCTCCGAATGAAACAATCATTACGTAAGTTCAGTTCTGAAACACCAACAGTTGGCACCGACCGTGGAGATCGTCGAGTCATCAGGTTTCCTTCAACTCTAATGCTTCTATGGTAGGAGAGTGGAACGAGAAGAACTGGTTCGACTTAGCCGATTACGCAGATATCGACATGGATGTCGGCTTCAACAACGAGCCGAGTATTGCATCATTCGATGGTGATGTTGCCTCCGGAGATCATTCTCTAGGAGACCATACCACCAATGGAGTTGTGGAGGGATCCTTATCCCCCACAACGATACGTCCAAATGAGGAACCGGCTTCCTCGGAGGGCAAGGGTCCATCGACCACGATTAGGGCTGTCCCAAGGTAGGCTCGGACACCTCGAGCATGGCGAGGTTCCCCCAAGTGTTCAAGTCTGTCTAAGATAGTCCGACCTGGCACGACAAGTCTTGGAAGCCATTATTCTGGACCTCCATCAACATCTGGTGGTCCTTTCTCTCTGGTTAGCCCTGCCAAGGATGAGATCGAACACGCTTTTCCTGCGAGTTCGACCATCCCATCGCAGAGCTCACCTACGGATGGAGACGGTTATAACCCAGAATTCCCCTTCCTGGAGGGGCTTACTCCAAGTTGTCAGACGGTGTCTTTCGACTACTCCTTAAGTGAGGAGGCCTCAAGCGCAAGTGGAGATCATCAACGGGAGGTCTTCGTCCTTCCCTCAAATAATAATGACTCTCCTAGAGGCAGGACTGAAGACGCTCCCCGACGATCACACACTGCGACCCCTCGTGGCGATGACGAGGACACCTCCGGCAATTAACATGGTCAATACTCTAATGAGCGTGCGGGAAATCCTCGAGATAATCGCACTTCACTGAGGCAAGCTCAAGGATCAGGTATGGATGATCCTGAGACAACCCGACGGAAATGAATTGCATCTCGGAGAAATCTGCTTGGGTGTGTTCAATATCGGTCGGAAGAAGCTCAGGAACTCCAACATATCAACGACCTGCTTGAGAACCCATCTCAAGAACTTGCTCGAGCACCCAGCTACGACATCTTCGCTGAATAAATCGCACAAAGGCTTCGAAGCACGATGACCAGGCTCAAGCGCCCCCACCGACATCATTTCGGAAGTCGTAGTAGTACGACTTCATCGACTTCGATCATTGAATAACTCCTGCATGGAGATTGTCGTGACAACAAGTTGCGTCGTTCCCCAAACCGAGAAAGGTTCCTCGAATGCACGATGATCAACAAGCTCCGGGAGAGATGATCGTTCACCACTTCGACCAGTGCGGCGGCGAGCAAAATCGAGGAGTATTACCCTTGTAGGATCGAGACTTATCATAAGTCGGATTCACCCACTCTACGGGTATCGTTGTACGATTACTTGGTGACATCAACCCTTCTTTATTGCAAAGGAGGTGTTACGATGTGATTACGGATGTAGGGCATTCTCGCTTGACCTTCGAGCAGTTCGTTGGCCGCCACGGTTTCGACTAGTGAACATGGAGAAATTCGATGGGTCTCAGAATCCCATCGTGTTTCTCCAAATCTATACGACCGCTGTCTGAGCAGCAGGAGGAGGAGAGCGCATCACGGTGAATTACCTTCCGATTGTGCTCGAATGGTCCGCTTGATTGTGGTTGCTAAACCAACCACTCGAGTCGATCTAATCGTGGCAACACCTCTGTGACCTTTTGCTGGCCAACTTCTAGGGTACCTACAATCGCCCTGAAAAAGAGGACGACCTGCAAAGGATGAGACAAAATGACCATGAGATCTTACACTAATTCATCATGTGTTTTAGCGGGTTGAATTCAATTCACGGGTTTCGACTCATCATTATCGAGCCTTCAAGCAGGAAGTCCGTAGCAGAAGAATTACAGAAGACATCGCTTTAAAACCTCCAGCTACTGTCGTTGAACTCTTCAAGATGGCCGATCGATATCCGACTGCTGCTGAAGCAGTCGAGTGGAACAAAACCATCGATCGAGGCGATAAGCATCCTTAAGAGGCGGTAAAGTAGCAAAAGAAGGACAAAAGGCCAAGAAATCCAGAACAAGGTGAAGGGCCATCTTTCTCAAGGAAGGGATTTGGATTGGGAAAGGTCTCAAGGAGGCGACGATGCGGTTGGCGGCGGAGAATCGAGAGCTCAATGAGCAGTGAGAGCGGCGGGAACCGCTCCAATAGATAGGTCTATGAGAGCGTTTTAGATTCTTTAATTTGTCTATTTGAAAAAACCGAGTCTGTCTTTACACCTCAAGCGAAATTACCTTCTTGACTAAGTTTTTTCGGTCAAATGAAACAACAGATTGGAAAGGTTTTACTTGATTACGATACTATGACCACTTTGTGGTCGTAAAATTTTCTATGACTATCTTGAAGTCGTAAGATTTCCAACAACTTTCTTGACCAAGTCTATTTACGGTCAAATGAAATACGGTCCAAGAGCTTTTCCTTGACCACCATTCTCGACCACCTCTTGGTCATAAGATCATCTCGACTCCTTTTCCAAGTAAGTTATTTTCACTTGAAGGGGGGGCTAGATGGCGAGGATCTAATAATCTTCATTTAATTATTTATCTATAATTCTTATTATAGATAATAATGTCATCATATAGTTCTTCAATATACCCTTAATGTTCATAAGAGAGAATTTGGAGGTTGTAAGTTCTTCTATGACCACCCTATGGTCGTAAGTCCTTCTCGATCACCCCATGGCCGTAAGTTATTCTACAACTATCCTCGATCGTAAGTCCTCCTCTGAACATCTTGTGGTCGTAAGCTTTACTATGACCACCACCTAGTCGTAAGCTTTTCTCGACCGGTCCTAGTCGATGGGGCTTACAAACATGTGGACCTAGTCGATAGGGAACATACGCACCATATCTAAAGATGTGAGCGATTAATTACCTTGTTATTCTCTAAGATAATGGCACGATTTAACTCTACATCACGGTGATAAGCGCTGGCGGCGTGGGAACGTTACTACTCCCACAATAATCTCTAATGCGGCTTCAACATCTGAGGCGTTGAGGCGCCTTTATACTAAAGCGGCAACCCACTTTGAGTACTATATAAAAGGTGGGATCATCGAGGAGAAGAGAACAACGCATGTCGAGGAGCAAAAGGCGTTACACTCGAGTCTATCTCTTGATCTATAATCCGGCATACTCAATATATCCACACAGGAGTAGGGTTGTTATTATCTCTGGAGAAGGCCTAAACCTGTATAAAAATCCTGTCTCTTTCTCTCTGCATGATTTGAGTCTTGGAGACCCCCCGAATCAAACAATCTTTACGTAAGTTCGGTTCTAAAACACCGACAACTTGTATTAAACTTTCTTTGAAATTAATGGCATGCAGTACTAACTTTCCAATGTTTTGTTAGCATTGTTGGATGTGGATGGATAAAGTGGTGCGTGTTTGTCTTGGTGGGCGGTTAGCCAAGCGGGTAGTGGTGCGGACTTTGGTGGCATGGAAGTGACCGTTCTTCTATTTGAGAGTCACGGGCTTTGGAACTCTTCTACGAGGATTAAGTCGACCTTTGGATGAGAAGAGCCTTGGGTCATTGTTGGAATGCATGGGCGATATGACGATGGGCTAGGTTCGTTTACTTGTGCGAGGCCTACCTGGGGATTCCAGCAGACTTGGAGTTATTCCAGTACTTCTATGGGATGACCAGGCTTGCGGGAATCGCCGGTAGCTGCAGTCTGAAGCTCCACGATGGGAAGTCGAAGGAGTACATTCAGATGTTCACCCAGTCGTTGTGGCTGGGGTGGAAGAAGGGGTGGTTCTACTGGGAGACGACCAGAGAAGACAACCTCTTTTTCACCGGGATCGCCGCCGAGAAGATTCCTTCCTGGGATTCGACTCCCAAGGATCTCGGCCGAATCACCCCTTTCATTCAAGCCATCAAAGACTTGAAGGAAGAGAGCTTACGGATGTACGTGGTGAAATATTTCATCACGCGCCGTATTAGCCCTCTGAAAAAAATGGCTCATCCCATCTGGAGGTACTCGGGGCCGCAAGACCCAACCAGAGATTACGAGAATGGTACGTAAACTTCCAATCTTAGCCTTCTTTCTGTTGATTTCGAACTTGGATATTGAAAGTTTACTTACTCCTGCAGATCTCTCACAATCGAAAATTGACGCTCGAGTCAAACTCATCTATGAGAAATCCCGCCACTCAATGTGGTGGCTCCTCAAATCTGACAGATCTGTCATGAGAGGACAAGATGGGCGCCTAAAGGTAATCAAAATTGATTTCATCTTTCGGATCTTGTAGTCGTAGAAAAACTTATGACTGGGTAATAGTCGTAGAAGAACTTACGACCAGGGTATTATCATAGAAAAACTTACGACTATGTACTGGTCATAGAAAGACTTACGACCAGAGGATCGTCATAGAAAAACTTACGACTAGGTGTTGGTCGTAGAAAACTTGCGACTGCTTAGTTATATTTCTTTTTCTGATTTCTACAAAAAGTAGGCATGGAAGACTGTCAAGACGGCGAAGAGGTCGAACTGATGGTCGGCGGCGTGGTGGTGGAGCAAGTTGATGCTCCTCCAGCAAAGAAGCATCAGCTCGTGAAAGTCGCCGACAAGGGAGGCGCAAGTTCAAGCTTTGCTACTCCGATCGGGCCCTTTGCAAAATTTGCTACAGACATGGCTGCTGCGGAGGAGGCAAAGGTGACCGAGGCGAGTATCAATGCACTCAAATGCAAAGTCCCCAAGACCAAGGTACCCTTTTACTACGACAATAAGACTTTCGCAGCTTTTTGCCTCCGTGGCTTTGTCAAGCAACAAGAAAAGGAGAAGCTGGAAGAGTTTTAACCCTCAAGGACATTCTGTCGAGGAATCCTTGCTATTTCTTCGGTGGTCGAGAAAAATAACAAGGGCGGTAGTTGAAGGACCTCCACCATCTAAGCGGTGGAAGAAGTCGTTCTTCTTTGAAGCAAGCTGTGACCCTTGGAGTGGTCGTGGTAGAGGCCGAGGCGAAAACATGATCTTGCAATGAGGCATCGAGCCAAGGCGATGGATCGTTAGGCCTGGCGTCGGGAAGGAAGTTACTGTGAGCGTTCCTCCGGTCCCCAAGAAGGAGCTAGCATCACGAATCGAAGACAAAGAATATGTCAACTTCTTTTACGAGTTCTTTGGCCCGATTTTTGTTGTGGGGTCTTACGCTTTCGGGTCTCGTGACGAGTTCCCCACCCCAAGGATATCCCAAGCAGAGGAATATTTTCGATGATGGCGTCTCAAAAGGTGTGGTGAAATCGGGTTCAAGAGATTGATGAATTGAAGAACCTTACAAGTGTACTCTCCATATTTGCTCGAACAAGCATTAACGTAAGTGCTTGTTACCCAACATTACATATGTGGCTTTTCTCACTTCTCCTTTGTCTTTCTTTATGAGAGCTCTAGAGCAAATTGTCATTTGTCACATAGTACAACCGACAACTTGTGCGACTACGATAGGAAAAAGCGGAACTCTGTGAGCAGGCAGAGAGGTGGTGAGTAACTGCTATTCGTAGTCGTTTATGTTTCAACCACTTGCACAGTGGTCATGGGGGTTGTCGTAGAAAACTTACGACTAGGTGCTAGTCGTAGGAGAACATACGACGAGAGGATTGTCATAGAAAAACTTATGACCAGTTACTGGTCGTAGAAGGACTTACGACCGGGGTATTGTCGTAGAAAAACTTACGACTAGGTGCTGGTCATAGGAGAACTTACGACCGCTTGTTCTATGCTTATGTCTACTCTTTTCCTCTGTAGGTTCAAGAAGCGGCGAAGACTTTAGGTGATTAAACTCGACTATGAAAAAGCCGAGACGAAAAAGCTAAGTGAGGAGAGCGAAGACCTTGAATAAGCTTCGAGGCAAACCACGCAATTCAAAATTGCGAGGGACAAATAAACAGTTAGTGCTGAAATTAAAACCGCTTATGTCCTTCTTTTCTTTTCTAACTCTTATTCCTTTTCGGAAAAAGAGGTTGAAATAGGGAAACTTCGTAACCGAGGTCGGAGAAAAGACCATGGTTGTTCACGAGATTTCCGTATCGCTAAAAAAAGATCGAGAGACCAAGTCGTGGGAAGAAGCGGTATGCAAAGAGCATTGCCTCCCATGACGATGAAGTCAAGAAGTTAGATTCTTGACTAGCGGTAAACAAGTCTTTACCTACAACCAGTTTTGTTTTCCTTTTGGGGTCATTTTTTACGACTAGTCTTATTCTTTTCGAGCAAGCGATCGAAATAAAACAACTCCGTGAGGCTTCGACTTATGTCGGGAGGAGATGAAGTCGGTGAAGATCAACCTTGAGGACAACATTTCTCTCTTGAATAATATACTCGGTGAGCTACGTCTTTGAGGAGATCACTCCTTGTGAAGACACGATGATTGCTCACACAAGTACCATTGGTGAACAAGTCGGGACTTTGCGAGAGTTAGTGACCACTCTAAAGACCAACCAAGCGATTTGATAAAAGAAGAGGTCGAAGAGGGAATAAGTTTTGTTACGGCAAAACTTAAAACTCATGACCCGACCTTAATCTGCAACCCATCAAAGCCGATTTCGATTGCTTTCTGAAGCGAAGCGGAGGCGGTTGATAAAAGTTATCTTGATCGATTAGCAAGAAAGTCATAGAGGAGATGCAAATAGGGTCTCCCTCGTCATAGTAATTTGTACTTGAAACCTATAAAGACAAGTTTTTGTTGTTGATATATATAATCCTTTCTTCTTCACGCAAATCAACTTGTTGAGTAGTTGGTAACTCATAAGATAATGAATGGAAATAGAGATTATGACTAAGAATTGAAGTCATGTTAATAACTTTATCCTAACCCCCGACTATTTGCTTAGTTTATTTAGATAAACTAAGTAAATAGTGTGAAATAGGTTTTCTTAAAAAAGAGAGAGGTTTAGCTAACTTATAATTTTCGATCACGATTATCATGCACTGATCAAAAGAGTAGGAACAAGTCGACACTAGGAAGTTCCTTCTAGTGGGCAGGACCACGTGCAGAAAGAAAAGGCTTCGACTAGGTGATGTTACCTTCTCCGACCAGAGTAATCAAATCAAGAATGGTCAACTTGAGTTAGACAAACGTCTGGAGTACCTTAAAAAATCGTTCAACTTATTCCAGTGCACTCGGTAAGTTCGCTCTGGTAGTAAGAGTTAGAAACAGGCGACACTAGGAAGTTCCTTACGGTGGGCGAGGACTACGTCGCGAGAGAGGAAAGACTTGACTAGGTGTTGTGTCTTCCTCAGGCCGGTTGAAGCAAGCGAGTTTACCAAAAGTAGTCGAGCAAATTGCAAAAGTGTACTATGCTTAGTGTATTTTTCAAAATGAATATAGAAATAATCTAAGGTACTAAGAGTTGGCTTTGAAAATATTTTGACCATGTGTATTGAACCGAGTTCTTTGTGTTGGCGACAAAAGGGAGGAGCGAGTCGACACTAGGAAGTTCCTTCTAGTGGGGCGGGACCACGTCTTGAAAAGGAAAGGCTTTGACTAGGTGATGTTGCCATCCTTTCGACCGTGTAAAGAAAGGCCGTTCTTGGTCGTAGAATAACTTCGACCGAGGTATTGTCGTAGAAAAACTTACGACTAGGCACTGGTCGTAGGGAGAGCTACAACTAGAGAATGGTCAAAAAATTGTCAAAACGCTACTCAAAGTAAGATAATAAAGATAGAAAGAACCTGATACTTTATTGTAGGGTTGGTCGGTTACACATAAAATTTTTGTAACTGGTCGATGTACCAAGAATTGGAGAGAATTCAGCCGTATTCCATTGCTAGTAGTACCAATCTTGCTCGCATGACTTTAACCAGTGTGTAAGGGCCTTCCCACTTGGGGGAAAGCTTGTTTCGATTAGACTGAGATTGAATTTTCTTCAATACCAAGTCACATACAGCAAGGCTACGAAGTTGGACCTTACTATCGTAGTATTTGCGCAGGGCTTGCTAGTAGACTGCCGAACGGATTAAGGCTTTATTTCTCTTTTCTTCGAGCAAGATGATGTCATCCGCTCGAAGTTGTTCTTGGATTGACTCATTGAAAGTTTAGACCCTTGTTGACCTGATCTTTAGTTCTGGTGGAAGCATGGCTTCGGCACCAAAAAAAGTAGGAAAAATGGTGTTTCACCTGTAGCCCGACTAGCAGTCGTATGAACTACCTATAATACTAAGGGTAATTCTTGGACCCAAGCCCCCGAGCACTTGACAAGATGGTCGAAGACTCGAGTTTTGATTCCCTGCATTATTTGGCCCTTCGCTCTTTCAACTACCCCATTGCTTTGAGGATGGGCAACAGAGGTGTAACACAGTTTGGTACCCAACTCATCGCAAAATTCTTGAAAATTTACGCTCGAAAATTGCTTACCATTATCTGTGATTATTCGTCTTAGGACCCCAAACCGATTAATCACGCTTTTCATCATGAACTATTTTCTTTGCTTCGTTGTTATCGATGTGAGTTCGGCCTCGATCCACTTTGTGAATGTATCAATAGCCATAAAAAGGAACTCAAAACCACCCGGAGCTTTTGGGAACGGTCCTAGGATATCGAGACCCCAGGTCGCAAAAGGCCAAGATAGAGGAATTGTTTGTAATGCCTGAACCGGTTGGTGTCTTAATCAACTCTTTGGCATCGTAGAGAGCTGTTGGCCAGTAAAAACCTTATCGAAAGGCCTTTCCGACCAGCGTTCTGTAGGAAGCATGAGTTCCACAGATGCCCCCATGTATGTCGTGAATGAGGTTTAGTTCTTCTCTCTGCGATATGCATCGCATGAGTACCCCTTGAGTGCCTCGTTTATAGAGGACTCATTCGACCAAAGTATACATTTTGACCTTTTGGGATAAGCGATCTGCCTCGGGATCATCATCGGGTATGGTACCTGTCTGAAGATACTTGTAGATGGGATTCATCCAGGTATCCTCGTATTCTAGAGAGGCTGTTTCAATAAGAGTTGTCTCTGCTGTGTCGACTAAAGACGACTTTTGGAGCTGCTCCAAGAAAACTCCTTTTGGTACTTGTGATCGAGAAGAAGCCATACGAGCAAGTTGATGCAAGCGAAATTATCCTTCGAGGATAAATTGTACCTCGAAATCGAAAAAATGCTTTTCAAGCTTTGAACTTCCGATAAGTACCGAGACATGGTGGGATTAGAGCACTAGTACTCTTTTCTAACCTAATTCATGACTAGTTGAGAGTCTCCTCTCACGAGTAGTCGTCGAATCACGAAGCTTTCGTAGCTCATATGCCGACCCGACAAACCTTCATATTACGCCACGTTGTTAGTGGCTTGAAAGTTTAATTGAATGGCATCCTTTAAGGTCTCTCTGGTAGGAGATTGTAGGACCACCCGACCCCGAGCCACTTAAAGTAAGTGACTGTCAAAGTACATAAATCCCTTTTGGTCGTGGTTATCGTACTAGAAATCTGAATAGGTTAGGGATGTATCCATTCAATGAAAAAATCTGCCAAGATCTAGGATTTAATGGTTGTTCGAGACACGAAATAGAGGTCGAACTCCCCAAGTTCTGTTGACTATTTTGCCATACGTCCCACTGCTTCCCTGTTCTAGAGGATCACTCCTAAGGGAAACTCAGACGACACAATTATCTTGTGCGCCTGAAAATAATGCCGTAGTTTCTTTGAAGACATGAGGAGGGCATACAGAAGTTTTTGGACCTGAGGGTAACGCTCCTTAGGCCCGTGCAAAACTTCACTTACGTAGTAAACTGATCGTTGGACGTTCTCACATTCTCTGACCGATCTGGCCTAGCTTCATTTGCTGTGGCGTGCGACTAGATAAATTAAAAGTGTCTCTTCTCGTTATAGGGAAACCAAAACAGGAGCACTCGTAAGATACCTCTTAACATCCTCAAAGCCAGCGTTTGCCTCTTCTGACCACTCAAAACCCTCGTGCTTTCTTAGAAGTTTGAAGAAAGGTAGTCCTTTTTCTCCCAGTCATGTGATGAAACGACTTAAAGCCGCCATGTATCCTATGAGTTTCTGGACTTCTTTCTTCGTGGTTGGAGGGTGCATTTGCATGATGGCCTTTATCTTTTGGAATTTGCTTGATTCTTCGTGCGCGAGACAAGAAATCCAAGCAATTTTTCTAAAGAGACTCCAAACACACACTTCTTAGGATTGAGTTTGAGCGGTGCTTTACGAGGATGTTGAATGTTTCTTGCAAGTCGGAAAGCGTGATTAAGTCGCTTGATGCTTTTTACGACTAGATCGTCAACATAGGCTTCCAAATTTTGGCCTAGTTGAGGTGAAAAAGTCGATTGCATCAAGCGTTGAAAAGAAGTGCAAGGATTTTTTTGGACCAAATGGCATTTTGACAAAACAAAATATTCCAAATAGAGTAATAAATGTGGTCTTTTCTTCATCTTCTAGACACATATTAATCAGATGGTAGCCAGAATGTGCATCTAGAAAACTTAATGTTTCACAACCAGCAATAGAATCAACCAACTGATCGATACGAGGTAAAGGGAAATCATCTTTTGGGCAAGCTTTATTAAGATCAGTGAAGTCTACACACATTCGCCACTTGCCATTAGACTTCCTAACCATTATAGGGTTAGCCAACTACTCTGGGTGGTCGACTTCTCTTATAATGCATGCTTTATATAGCTTGTCCAATTCTGATCTTATAGCATCTCGTCGATCAGGGGCAAATCTTTGTAATTTTTGTTTTAGGGTACTTTGTCAGGCCGTAAAGCTATTCAGTGCTCGATCACTTCCCTGGGGACTCCAGACATGTCGGATGCTTGCCACGCGAAGACAACTGCGTTTGCTAGGAGGAAAGTGATGAGGGCGTCTTCCTATTTGGGGTCGGAAGTATCCCTGATGCGAACAGTCTTCGAGGACTCCTCTGGATCTAGAGGAACCTCCTTGACCTGGTCAATCGGATTAGGTGTAGCTTTAGGTTTCGACTGCGTGGTCGAAGACTGCCCCTTGTTTTCTTCTCGAGTTGGTATCTGGCCAACCATCTCGAGGGATCGACGGTCACACGTATGCGCCGTATTTTTATCACAGTGAATTGTGATTACTCCTTTGGGACCTGGCATCTTAAGACATTGATACCCATAATGAGTAGCGATTAAAAATTTTGCCAAAGTTGCTCGTCTGAGTATGGCGTTATATGTAAATGTCGAAATCGACCACATCAAAGGAGATCTTCTCATCTTGAAATTACTTGGAGAACCAAATGTTAAAGGAAGAAAACTTGGCCAATAGGTTTGGCGAAGACCCGATACAATACCATGAAAATAGTATCGTCTTGGTATTACATTTGTCTGAGTACTTGCATCTCATCCGGTACTAAATAAGCAGGATGTTTAACGAGCTACCACCATCAACTAACACTCAATTTACTCAATAATTGTTAATGGTGGGCTCGACCACGATCGAAAAATGACTGGTCAAGTGGAAGGGATCGGACGGTCACTTTTCTCGAAGGAGATGGTGACTTCAGCCACTCTGCAACTTATTGATAAGAGGAGGGTTAATGGAGTTTACCTCGTGTTCGACAGCCTTAAATTGTTGTTTTGACTCATATGGCGATGATCCCCCACAGATATGCTCGATGGTATGCTCGGGATCTTGGAATGGCATCTCCTCGTGATCGTCCGACTGCGTACGACCACTAGCTTTCCCTACTTCTTTGAGGGTAGGAAGTGATCCTTTACTGTTGTAGTAGTCCTCGAGTTTTCGTTGGAAAATCCGGCAATTGTGGAGGTCATGTCCTTCCTTTTTATGGAAAGGACACCACCTAGGCTTGTCGTTCTTCCGCTCGGGGTGCTTACCTTTGCCTCGATCGGGATACTGTTTGGAACTTCGTGGCTCCTTGTCGCTTACGGCCAAGACCTCTGTAGAACTATTGGTTTGAGGTTTTTGGCCCTTCACCTTGTTCTTGGATTTCTTGGCCTTTTTATCCTTCTTGCTACTTCCGTCTGCTTCTTGGAGATTCTTGTCGTCTCGATCAATGGTTTTGTTCCACTCGACTGCTTCTGCAGTAGTTGCGTATCGATCGGCCATCTCAAAGAGTTCAGCGACAGTAGCCGGAGGATTTAAAGCGATGTTTTTTGTAATTCTTCTGCTGTGGGCTCTGTAACGTCCCGTTTCTCTTAAGTTTTTGCCAGGTTTTCAAAATAAAAGTAACTATTTGGCTTTATTGAGAATCCAAAGCTTAACCTGAGATTTTGAAATCTGGAGAGTTCAATTGGAATTAATCAAACCTTAACTAAGCTCTTTGATTTGGTGTTCCTTGCCGGTTGTGGCTCTCTGTTGTGCCTCTGCTGCCTTTGGGCTGTTGGTTCTCCGAAGCCCCTTTGTGTGCCCCTGGTTTGTCTCTTCTCTTTTAACTTCCCTTGTTGGTTTGAATCTCTTTGAGATCCAGATCTCTCTCTTACCTCCCCTCTGTTCGAACCTCTCCCTTGCTCGGGGTTTTCCTGTTAAGGACCCAGCTCGGGTTGTGTTTCAAAACCTCTTTGGTCTCTCCAAGCCACGCTTTGGCTTTGCTTTTCTGGGCCTCCCGTGGACCTCTCACCTCTTTTTGAATCCCCCCCTGAGTTCTCTTGGGTGCCCCAGAGTTTCTCTGGACCTCCCAGTGCCCTTTTGGGACCTTCCTAGACCTCCCCGTGGCTATTTGGACCTCCTTGTGTTCAAATAGACCTCCCTTTACTGCGGGCCTTTCTTTGTCCTCACGGACCTCCTCGGCGTCCTTTAGGACCTCCCTTGTTGAGATCGGCCGTTAGGACCTCCTCTCTGGAGATCCTAGCCGCCTGAGACCTCCCTTGTTGAGATCTGGCCGTTAGGACCTCCTCTCTGGAGATCCTAGCCGCAGACCTCCCTTGTGGAGATCTGGCGTTAGGACCTCCTCTCTGGAGATCCTAGCCGCCTGAGACCTCCCTTGTTGAGATCTGGCCGTTAGGACCTCCCTCTGGAGATCCTAGCGGCCTGAGACCTCCCCTTGTTGAGATCTGGCCTTTAGGACCTCCTCACTGGAGATCTTAGTATCCGAGTCCTTCCTTAGTTGGATCCAAAGGTTCCGATTTCCTTAGGTCCAAGACCTCCTTAGCGCTTGGACCCATCTTTGATTCTTGTGGCTGTATCGCTTGAGGCTTTGTCTTCGTTACCTTAGGACCGTCCGATCTTTGTTGGATGGCCCGATCCTAAGAACACGTTAGCTTGGTCGAACGTCCCTTTCTCTCCCTAGCCGTCCGATTCAAATCGACGGCTGGTCCCGTTGGTCTGTTTGCTCGGTCCGAATGGCCCTTCAGTTTCGCGCCATTGGATCTGGATCTGACGGCTCAGCTGCGAGGTAACGTTTGGATGGTCGAACGTTCCTTTCCTTCGACCGCCGATTCAATCGAGCAGTTACTGCTTTGATCTTGCGTTTGCCTTTGTTTCCAGGACCTTCTCCTGGTTGTTTTGCAAAGACCACCTCCCCGGTCCTTACTGGTCTTTTATAAGGACCACCCTCCTAAATCAGAATATCTCTGTTGGTCAGGACCTCCTTGCACCCTTTGATCTGGACCGTTGAGGTCCTCCCTTTGAGATCTTGACCGTAGATCTCCCCTTTTTGGAGATCAACTCGTCAGGACCTCCCTACACCCTTTGATCTGGACCGTTGAGGTCCTCCCCTTGAAATCTTGACCCTTAGACCTCCCTTGTGCAGGTCTGAGCGTCAGGACCCCCTCGCTGTGAGCTTTGAGGACCTCTTGTCCAAAACCTCCTCTTAAGTCCTTGGACCTCCTGTCCAGGACCTCCCCCTCTGAGTGTCTTGGACCTCTTGCCCAGGACCTCACAGTGGTCTTTTGCGGGAGCGACCCTTGCGGTGGGACCATACCCTTGACCAATCAGTACACCCTTTTGGTGGCCCCACTTGCGGCCCTCTCCACCTTGTTATTATTGCTCTTGCCTCGAGAACTCATGCGCATTTAATAGGTGTCGGGTCACATTAAATGCAGATCACATCTGAGTACTATTCAATTCTTTTAGGGCAAGCCTTGCCCAAGTGGTCCCGTTGCCAACACGTCACTAGGTTTTCCTTGTGGTGCACACTACCAACTCCGGCTATATATAGCACAGGGAGGCGAGCCTTTGTAACCTTTTGCTCATTTCTTCCTTCCTGCCTTGTCTGCTCGGTTCTTCCTTGCGTAAGACCTTCCCCAGGAGCTCTTTGAGGCTGTGTTAAGCCTCTTGGTTTCCTTTTGGGCTGAGTTGGTTTGAGTTCCTTTTTGGTTCTTTTGAAGTTCTCTGGCTTAGTGTGGTTTTGCTTATCGGGTTTCTTGCGAACGTGTAGATCACGAGTTCGAGGAGATCTTGGACCCGACTCTTCTTTGCGAGAGGCTCTCCTTTGCTTGACCAAGGCAAGCCACATACCTCCTTTTGATCATCTTGAACTAAGTTTTGCAAATGTATTTCGGTTTTACTTTATCATGCATGGCTATGTTTATAAGAAAATGGTTTGGGCTGTAGTTACTTGCCTACTTGCTGTTATGCCTCCTTTATACCTTGTCTCCATCATGTTGTCATGTTCACCTTGTGAGCCTTAGGGTGGATAATTTAGTTGGTGTTCTTTGTTATTTGCCAACATGGGGGCCGTAGGTCTTATATAGACTTGCTTAGAAAACGTGGTTCGAACGTATCATGCTTCATCTTTAATAATCTTGACTAATAAGTTATGAAATGTGTGGTTGGTGCCATTGTTGAGCAGCTATGGCAGGATGCCTAAGTTGTGTTGACTATGGTGTGAGACCACTTGGTTAAAAATTTGTGTGCCAGGACTGGGTGGTCTTTTGGCATGGGCTAATACAAATTGTTTCTTTGAGGCAAGAAGGCGGGGAGTGAGTAGTGGGTCTTGTGCACACTTGGTTGTGGAAGTCTTGCCTTAGCACAATTAAGGACTTCACTTTGTGTCATTGAGCTGGGCCAAATAGTGCAACCACAAGATCATTTTATGGGAATGGTGCAGGTTGAATAATTAGCAATGAGATGGCTTGGGGCTATTGTGGTTGAGTGTGTGATTAGTTGGCGCAGAGGGCACCCCATAACCACAATGGATTTCTAGACCCTTTGGAGGGATTACGAAACATTAGCGGGCACCCTAGTCGGTTCAAAGCTTTGTAAAGGCCTTGCTGTGCTCTCTAGGCTGCTCACCTTAGGAAGTGAGCAAGGGTGACCGGAACCCATCCCGCTAGAGATCGTGGATTGTGGGTAAAGTTGTACACCTCTGCGAGTGAAAGATCTATTGAATAGCCAAGTCCTTGGTCATGGACATGCTCAGTGAAAATGGTGCAAGGGGTAGTTGTTTTGGAAATTTTGCGTCGCTGGGCACTACAGCGAGATGCCTTGGCTTTGCCTCAAAGAGACCTTGGCCGGCTCTAGAGGGGCCAGGGATTGGCTCGGGTAGTGGTCCAGGGACTGGCTCGGACCTCTTGAGTGGGTGCTCTTGGGTGGTTGTTGGGTGAGGACACAGCCCTTTGGTGTGACAGACCTCCCCATTTTCGATTATGGATGTGGTGGTGCTCACTCCACTTTCAACTTCAATTTACTATGTATTATGGTTTTACCTTCTTGCCTTACAATCTATTATTGCTATTATTGTCAAACTTGGCTTTGTGCAAACTAACCATCTGACTCTCCATTGGTAAGTCCTTGCATGAATATTATTGCATCTTTGCTCCTTGTGACTTCTTGAGTACATTCCAAGTACTCATGGCTTAAGCCACTGTGTCAAAGCAGATTATGAAGATGACCAAGTGCGAGGCGGTCTGAGACCTCTTCGAGGAGGAGTTCTTGACGACTAAGATGCCTAGGGCGTCCTCCACCCGACGACTGTGGTGCTTGTTGGATGGCTTTTGCGTGTTTTGGTGTTTGAGCCCTAGAACTCCTTGTTTCGGTTGTAAGTCCTCGTTGGTTTTGTAAGCCCTCGTTGGCGAGACCTCTTGTTAACAAGCTTGACCATAAGGTCCTATTATATGAAGTTTAATTTATGCCTTCATCTTTGTTTGACCTCGTGGTTGTGGTATTGGCTTGTGTTCTTGTCTTGAGCTAGCTCTGTTGTCCTGGGACTAGCTCGGATGCAGGCGGGACCACCGGGGAGGTCCTCGGGACTTAGCCTAGGAGGTCTGCGGACCTCTCTTAGTGATGTGCTGGAGGTGCTACTGGCGGGTGGCGGCCACGACCTCGGGAGGTCCTCAAGACCTCCTGGAGGTCGATGGCAGACCAAGACCTCGGGAGGTCCATAAGACCTCTGGGAGGTCTGGCGGACCTCCTCGGTAAAGCTCCATGCGGTGCTACCACATCTTTCCGTGGTGACTTCGCAGCGCAAAAAAAAGGGTCCTCCCGGACCTCTTGCGGTACATCATGGGGTGGGTCGTCACAGACTCCCTGCTTAAAGGCTCTGATAACAGATGAATCAGAAACCTCAGGAATTGAATTCCGAAACTGACTGAAACGCCTAATGAAATGGCGTAAGGTCTCGTGGTCGTTTTGTCTTATCCTGTGCAGGTTGTCCTCCTTTCCAGGGCAATTGTAGGTACCCTGGAAGTTGGCCAGCAGAAGGTCACAAAGGTGTTGCCACGAGTAGATCGACTCGAGTGGTTGGTTTAACAACCACGATCGAGCGAACCCTTCGAACAGTCGGAAGGTAATTCGCCATGACGCTCTCTTCTCCTCCTGCTGCTTGGACAGCGGTCGTGTAGATTTAGAGAAACTCGGTGGGATTCTGAGACCCATCAACTTCTCCATGTTCGTTGGTCGGAACCGCGGTGGCCAACAAACATCTTGAAGGTCAGACGAGAACGCCCTACATCCGGTAATCACATCATAACGCCTTCTTTGCAGGAAAGAAGGGTTGATGTCATCAGGTGATCGTACACGACGATACCTGGTAGTGGGTGAACCTGACTTATGATAAGTCTCAGCTCTACGAGGGTAATACTCCTCGTATTTAGATCTCTTATTGCGGACTTACGGGTCGGAGTGGTGAGCGATCACCTCTCTCACAGGAACTTGTTGATCATCGAGCGTTCGAGGAACTCTTTTCCGACTGGAGTGAAGATCAGGAGAGTGTAGTGACTTGTTGTCACGCCAATCTCCACGTGGTGAGTTGTTCGAACGACTGGAAGCTGACGGAGTCGTATCGCCACAACTTCTGGGTTGATGTCGGTGAGGGTGCTCGAGTCTGGCCATCGTGCTTCTAAGCCTTTGTGCAATCTCTTCAGTGAAGATGTCGCAGCCGGGCGTTCGAGCAAGTTCCCGAGATGGGGTTCTCGAGAAGATCATTGATGCGCTAGAGTTCTTGAGCTTCCTCCGACTGATAGTGAACGCGCCCAGGCAGATTTCTCAGAGCCGCGATTCTTCTGTCGGGTTGTCTCAGGAACGTCCATACCTAGGCCTCGAGTTTGCCTCAATGGAGTCACGAGCATTTGAGAATCTCCTTCACGCTCATCAGTGTTGACTCTGTTCATCATCGGAGGTGTCCTTGTCATCACCACGAGAGGTCGCGATGTGTGATCGTCGGGGAGCATCCTCAGTCCTGTCTCTAGGAGAGTGATCGTCACATGAGGGAAGGACGAAGACCTCCCGTTGATGATCTCCACTTGCGCTCGCGGTCTCCTCGCTTGAGGTGTTGTCAAAAGACACCGTCTGGCGACTTGGAGTAAGCCCCTCCAGTAAGGGGAATTCCGGGTTATAACCGTCTCTGTCCGCAAGTGAGCCGTGCGATGGGATGGTTGAACTCGCAGGAAAACATGTTCAACCCCATCATTTATGGGGCTAACTTTGAGAGAGCGACCATCAAGTCTTGATGAAGCTCGGAATGATGGCTTCTAGGACTTGCCATGCCAGTCGGATTTGTCTTAGATGGACTTGAACACTTGGAGGAGAACCCTCGCCATGCTCTGAGCTGTCTTGAATGCGATCGATGGTGGTCGGATTGACCCTTGCCCTCTGAGAAAGCTGGTTCCTCGTTTGGGCGTAACGTTGTGGGGATAAGAATCCTCCTCAACTCCATCGATGGTATGGTCTCTTGGAAGTAATTTCGGAGGTGACATCACCATACAATACTCGGCTCATAGTCGAAACCGGCATCCATGTCGATATCGTGTAATCGACCAAGTCGAACCGATTCTCGTTCCACTCTCCTGCCATGGAAGCATTAGAGTTAGAAAAAATCGAAGGAAACCTGATGACTAGAAGATCCCCACGGTCGGCACCAACTGTCGATGTTTTAGAACCGATCTTACGTAATGATTGTTTGATTCGGGGTATCCAAGACTCAAATCACTTGAGAGAATGACACGGGAATTTTTATACAGGTTTGGGCCTTCTCCGAAGAGAATAACAATCCTACTCCTGTGTGGATGTATTGAGTATGCTAGTTACAAATCAAGAAAAAGACTCAAAATGTAATGTCTTGTGCTCCTGATCCTCCCTCCCCTTTTCCTCCTAATGATTTCGCCTTTTATATAGTATTCGAAGTGGGCTGCCATTTCTCCCATTCAAAGGGCGTCTTAATATTTCAGATGATGGAGCCGTTACTAAAGACTATTATGGGAGTAGTAACATTCCCACATCGCTAGGCAGTTATCACCAGGATAGAGAGTTAGATCATGCCATTATTCAAGAGAATAATAGCGTAATTAACTGCTCATATCCTTAGATATGGTCGAGAAGATCCCCTAATCGACTAGGCCCATATGTGCATAAGCCCCATCGACTAGAGGCGGTCGTAAAAGAGCTTACCACTAGGTGGTGATCGTAGCAAAGCTTATGACCATATATTGATCGTAGGAGGACTTACGATTAGGGGATAGTCGTAGAAGGACTTACAACTATGGGGTGGTCGTAGAAGAGCTTATGACCTCCAGCTTCTCCCTTATGAATATTAAGGGGTATACTCAAGAACCATATAACTGTATTATTATGAATTACAGATAAATAATTAAATGAGGATTATTGGATCCTCGTCAATAGCAATTGTGCTACTTTTCCATATTTGATAGGTCTAAGAATATGAAATTTTTTAATATATTACAAAGTAAAGTATACGTGTTTATTACATAAAACAGAACACAAAGAAATAACTAAATTAGCTAAGGCTTTAAATCAATTGTTATGGCTCACAAAAAACCGATCCATGTATAAAACAAAAATTACAGGAAAGGTCTTCTAAAATTGCACATTACCTACCACTGCAATTTTAACTAACATACTATTTTAAAATTTATTTTGCAGCTAAGGATGTAACAACACCAAGGAAAAAGCATAATAGAGTACACAGATACATACTTCTCCTTAACAAGACGACCAAGTTTTTTCTCAGCCTAAATGTTGAGGTCACCCATAGGCTCAATTTCTTTCCAACTTCACGCCAAATAGATAAACCATCAATGTTTAGTTCTTTATAGCACGCCAATGTGAATCTTCATGTTGTGTCCCATAAGATTGATAGTTGCAAATAGCAACTAAATTTATTTCGTGACCATCTATTATGTACTACACCAAACAAGCATAGCATTCCTAGGTAAACAAAAAAGTCACTACATTTCCAAAAAAAAAATTCCAGCTCAACACAATAAAAACTGAACGAAAATTAAGAAGACTTCTGTTCCACAAGCACATAAATTTATATGCAATAGCTTGTCGCCTTGTCCAAACTCCAAACATACTTGTTCATATAACCATGCAACAAACACACTTTTACTACTTAAACTATTAAACACATTTAGGGGTTATTTGGCCCTTGAGATTTAAGAAAACATGAATTCATTATATTAGATTTGATTCCTAACTGCCAACAAATCTTGTTTCATTGCTTAAGAAAACATGTACAACAAAAGGAGTTTTATGTAAACTGAAACAAGAGTTTTTCGAGAAACAGGTTTTGTTGTTTTTCATAATATGGAAGATCATAAATCAAAACTTGTTTTTGCCAATAACATATCCTTAAACGTGATTCTAACTAACCAACAAGAGAAAATCTATTCTTAAAAACACACTAAAACTTATTTGAATACATCTATTTTGAAATTCACAATTCACATAAGACTTTAAGAATTCCTACAGGTTCCAAACCAAACATAGATTCTTCAGTAACCATCATAGACTTTTGACTAGCTCTACTTCCTAAATAAAATTTAACCCTTGTTTCAAATGTTCAACACATCTAATGATCTACCCAATAAGTTCTTTAGTCAACCAAGAAACTACTCCAATGCACTGATGCTCACATTGTAACACACAAAAGATAACACAAAAAAAATTCTAAGCTAGACAAAAAAATTCCAAACTAGGTGAACCCCTACTAAAAAAAGAAACAAAAAAATCAATTCAAACCTAGACAAACAAAATAAAATCCTAAACTAGCTAAACAAAAAATCCTAAAAACTTCCAAACTAGGTGAACCACTACTGAACACATAAACTAAATGTTGCAACATCAATTCTCTTGTTAACATTTGACTAAATAACAGCTAAATGTTCTCCGTGTGATTGTTCAATATCAATTCTCTTGTTAACATTTGACTAAATAATAGCTAAATGTTCTCCATGTGATTGTTCATATGTTATTTCCATGGTCAACTGACAACTAAATGTTGCAACATTGTGCAGAAAAATGAGGAGGCAATAACCGATAGAAACCACTATGAATAAGAAGATATAAGAAAGATGAGAAAACAAAACTTCAAAAGCAAAACCAAGGAAATTTTGAAAATCGGCCCATACAAAATTTTAACCAATATGCAGACAAACCTACAAGTAATCTAAAAAACATGACAATGCAAAAATTGCACAAATGGAATGAAGAAATTGCACATGACATAACACTGTGTGTGTGTGTGTGTGTGTGTGTGTGTGTGTATATATATATATATATATATATATATATATTTGTGTGTGTGTGGTGCAAATTTTGAAATGCAAGAGTCTAGCATGGTTACACCAACAGGTGGTCTACCAAAACTTGGAACAAAAGGTAAAAGCGTGAATGTGAGTAACATTGCAGTTGTCAATGCAAAACTATTCTTAAAAACACACTAAAACTTATTTGAATACATCTATTTTGAAATTCACAATTCACATAAGACTTAAAGAATTCCTCTGGTTCCAAACCAAACATAGATTCTTGATAACCATCATAGACTTTTGGCTGGCTCTACTTCCTAAATAAAATTTAGCCCTTGTTTCAAATGTTCAACACATCTAATGATCTACCCAATAAGTTCCTTAGTGAACCAAGAAACTACTCCAATGCACTGATGCTCACATTGTAACACACAAAAGATAACACAAAAAAAATTCTAAGCTAGACAAAAAAATTCCAAACTAGGTGAACCCCTACTAAAAAAAGAAACAAAAAAATCAATTCAAACCTAGACAAACAAAATAAAATCCTAAACTAGCTAAACAAAAAATCCTAAAAACTTCCAAACTAGGTGAACCACTACTGAACACATAAACTAAATGTTGCAACATCAATTCTCTTGTTAACATTTGACTAAATAACAGCTAAATGTTCTCCGTGTGATTGTTCAATATCAATTCTCTTGTTAACATTTGACTAAATAATAGCTAAATGTTCTCCATGTGATTGTTCATATGTTATTTCCATGGTCAACTGACAACTAAATGTTGCAACATTGTGCAGAAAAATGAGGAGGCAATAACCGATAGAAACCACTATGAATAAGAAGATATAAGAAAGATGAGAAAACAAAACTTCAAAAGCAAAACCAAGGAAATTTTGAAAATCGGCCCATACAAAATTTTAACCAATATGCAGACAAACCTACAAGTAATCTAAAAAACATGACAATGCAAAATTGCACAAATGGAATGAAGAAATTGCACATGACATAACACTGTGTGTGTATATATATATATATATATATATATATATATATATATATATATTTGTGTGTGTGTGTGGTGCAAATTTTGAAATGCAAGAGTCTAGCATGGTTACACCAATAGGTGGTCTACCAAAACTTGGAACAAAAGGTAAAAGCGTGAATGTGAGTAACATTGCAGTTGTCAATGCAAAACACGAACACAACATATTAGACTCTAAGCAATAAATCAACAACTAGACAAACAATATTGGATCCATCCTAACAGAGTAACATATATCAACAAAATTGTAGATCTGCATCTATTCAAGCATAATGGAGTTTTCGACCAAATCGTACATAGTTGCAAACAACAATCATATATATATATAAAGATGCAAACCCTAATAAAATTTGCGGTCCCAATACAATATAATTGCACATAATTTACCTTTGCAAAATTAATATATATGACATGCAATTTTTCACGATCGTAGATATCTAACATGGCTAGTCAAGCGAAGTTAAACAAGAATTTAAAGAACATAATTCTCAAGTGATGGTTCTACCACATAACGTAAACACCAACAACCTTAATCTATTCATCAAGTAAGCATGCATTGGTCATGACAAAACATACATTACATCTCAAATCCTACATCAGCAATAGAACCACCAATCCCCAGGTCCTCTCCTCCGAAATCCAAGCTAGCTAGTTGGTACTCCATTGATGTCTTTCTCCTTCTTCCTCCTAGTCCCGTACCTAGTACCTACACCGTTTCCGCCGCACCACACCAGACACCACTCACCACGCCTTGGCCAACATGGCCATGCCACAACCCCATGACAACGATGCCGGCGATAACACACATCTGTGCAGACCCTGCTCACCCCCACCCCTCCTACGCCACACCAGACACCATGATTCCAAATCGGGATAAAACATTTGAAGCACATCAAATTAACCACAAACTCAGAACCCCCAAATAAATTTTGAACTAGGCCTAACCCCACCAATTAACCTTGAATCGCAACGGATCTAGCTACAAATCACACCGATCTACCATCTATTAATAAAAAAACAATGAATAACCAACTTGCTCAAAGGACCAGCAAAAAAAAACTAGATAGAAATCAAAGAAAACATGCCTTGGAATCAAAGGAGTAGCAGTGGGAATCGAATGAGTAGCAAAAACGAATGAAACAGCCCCAACGGCACTGGAGAAAATGTCAGTCGCCGACTTGCTAATAAGTGGGCATTTCAAATATGCTATCACACCTACAGATTGCAACATTGACATTCAGAGTAATAAGAAGGATCAACCAAACAATAGATAGGGGAACTTTTATGCATTAACCATCTATCCTTGCTTCGCAATGTTCTTGATTTCTACAATCAACTTCTTCTCTTGAGCCTGTAGGCCATGCCTCTCAATCTCTATCTCCCTGACGGATTTATTCACCATCCATTTGTTCAGCAAGTAGCATCTCTATCATCAACAGAACACAGAAATTTCTGAAAACAAATATATTCCAGTACCATGGTGGAGAAAAAACTAGTTGACTAGCAAATAGAGGTCAACGAATTCATGGCAAGCCGCAATATTACATACATAACAAACGATGAACTAGTTCCTGTAGAAGAAAAAACTCAATAATCCACCATACCCAACCCACAAAACTTGTTCTTGACAATTTACCAAGATAACCATTTCATATTTTTCTCTATCTACTAAAGAAATTATCCTCCAAAGTTGGGTAGTATGTCCTACGTAGGGACTAAGAAATTAAGCAGAAATTCAGCTAGAGCAAACCATCAAACCACAAAATGTTAGGGGTTACGAGTTCCCAACTCGAATTACCCAAAACAAAAGCCCCAAATTAAACACTCATACAGGCATACAAAAATAGATGGATTAACGCAACCTACATGCAAACCCAGAACTAGCCCTATAACCAAAACCTAACTTCAATTAAAAAACAATAAGGTGCACACAAAACAAAGCCACACCCAATCTGAAATTTCTAGGCCACATTTCATCAACAAATGGAACATTCAAACCTTACAAACAAATTAACAACAAATTTAAACTACAAATCACACCTAGAACACGGAGAGAGCCAAAATGAACCAAAAATGGAAGCCCAACCTACCCAAATCTGCTGCTCCCTTCAACATTGGTGGCTACCTCTCTTTGTTCCGCTACCAGAGATTGGATACCGTCAAGTGCATGAGCCACCTACTACTAGCCGTCTCCAAGCACCATCAAGTTGTCGGTCACCGTCGAGCACCACTCCACTCACCATCTCAGCTCCACTCGAGCCATCCCTTGGCACCACTGCATGGTCGGTCTTCGCCGAGCTCAGATCTAGCTGGATCTGAGTGGCAGCAGCTTGATGGACGATCCATGGATGCTGTGGAGGATGGATGCGGATGGACGATCAATGGATGCACCGGCACGAGCTCAGATTTAGCCAGATCCATGGATGTGGTGGAGGAAAGCCGATGAATTTGCAAAGCGATGGTGACGGGGTGAATGGGGATCGAGAATGGGTGGGGAGTGGGTGGGGATCGAGTGTGGACTCGGGAAGATGGGGAACGAGAGAGAGTGAATTGGGGTTTCGTGGACGTAGATGTTGTAAACGGGTTGGGTTTCGTACGAGCCCAACAACCCAACCCAACGCACGAATCTAGGCGCATATCCCACGGCTAACAAATCAACTGTGATTTCACAAAAAACAGGCGCCTGTGCGCTAGCAAAAGCGTTTCTAGAAACGTGAGTTGCCGAAAGGCTCCTTGCTCTCCTTCTTCACACTGTGTGGCGATACCTCGGGGTTTTGTACTCGTGGTACCTAGAGTTATTACTGCAGAACTGCTGACACTTATATTTGTATTGTCTTAATCAAGTTTGATTATAAAATTTCTTATTTATAAAGACATGCTTATTTTTATGTGCTTATTTATTTCGCAGGTTGCTATTCTTGAAGACTGGTGCAATTTAGTCACCATTGTATTATTTTGTCATCCTTTTTTTACCATAATTATTGATCCATGCAAGACAGCAAAATACAAAAAAAAGTTTAAAAAACATCAAAATCACAAAAAATGAGAAAAATGAAAAAAAAGGAGGGAAAAAAGAGTTTTGTTTTACTCCGTGTGCTTGTGATTTTTTTTGTACTTTGTGTGGGATTGCGAGAATTTTAGTTTTCCTTTTAGTGGGTGGGTGTTTTTCTTTTATGTTTTCTTAATGTTTTCTTTGTATGTGGGTGGGTGGGTAACTCCACCTATGTCATCTTAGGCATAACTCGGTTCTTGCAGTCGCTGCCTCTTCCTTATTTTCCTTCTTGCCTTCTTGGCGAGTATTTGTAATATCCCATTTTATTAAATGAGTATTTAATGAATTAGAAAAGGATTAGTAATCTGAATTTTAGTGGAGAAATAGTTATGGGCCTTCGGCCCATACCCAAGAGGTGGGCCGACCACCAACAAAAGAGGGAGGGGGAACCCTACACATGTACTGTAGCACGTCCCTAGCATTGTAGCACCACCACTGTCGCACCCTTCCCCCTGGTGTCTCCTCCCCATGGCAGCCCTTGCCTCCTTGTGTCGCCTCCTTAGGTGCTGCTGGCCAAGGAAGAGAGGAAGAGGAAGAGGGGAGAAGGAAGAGAAAGGGATTTCTCACGAGGATTTCAGCGGGATCTGGCGTGGTTTTCAAGGGTGATTTTCGATTCCCCATTAGTTAGTTTAATTATTTTTCTATGCGAATGTTGTCGAGTATCAGATCGATTTCCCTGCTGTTAGTGAATCGAAAATCTGCAGTCCCGTTGCTCTGTAGTTTTGGATTAATTCAGTGCGAAATTAGGGATTTGCGTCTCCTAGAGATAAGTAAGAGAATTTCAATAGCTTTATAGAAAGTCTTTGTTCGTGTTATTTGGATGAATAGATAATTAGTTATAATTTTTACAATCCGAGTGCATGTTTAGTTCCTGGGTTTCGGGCAGCAAACATGATTATGCAAATTGAAATTGGAAAATGGAAGAATCTGGACTTTTAGTTCCCATGAATTAGACAGATAACTTTATAATGATTCCAGAAAGTCCAAGATCACATTTTTTGGACAAGTATAATAGGAGTTATGAAATTTTGATATATGCGATTCAGTTATGTCTTTCTGTTGGGGACAGTCAGAAAAAATGTTGAGTTTGCAAAAATTATATGCAGAAAAGAAAAAATGGCATAAATTTATTATGGTATATAATTCTTTGTGGATTTTAGAATGTCTAAGATCAATGTTTTTGGATGAACCAATTAAAAGTTATGCAATTTCTAAGTCGATGTTACGAAAATGATATATCTGTCTTTGGAGTTAAAAATAAGGGTTTAGGCGAATTAATCTGATCTTTTCATCACCGGGAAGTTGTAGGCTATTGTCTAAGGATTCCAGAATGGTTTCGTTTATCTTCTTTCGTTATGTGAGGTGAAAGTTATGCTAGTTTCAGGTGTTAGGACAGAATTATGCTTTTGAGTACAGTAGGAGCGTTGTATGTCAATTCTTTGTTTTGCTTGCCTTGGCTTGTATTGAGTGGGTTATTTAATGTAGGTAGAGTGGTTATGGTATTGACATCACCTTCGCTCTATTCGGTCATTTCAATTGAAAGGCAAGTATATTTTAGAGTAATAGTGGATGTTTGGTGGTACAACTTGGCTATATGATTGTTGTTATGATTATTCATGTGAATGGTGAGTATATCTAGTTCTTTATATTCTTTCATAATTGATGATGCATCTTGGAAAGTATGACATTTATTCATTTCATTTCATTTCAATGAGATCCCCATATTTGAGATATGGGCAATGAGATCCCGTATGAAAAAGGACGAAAATTAGATCCTATATTTGATAATGCGGGCGAGTGAACACCGACGGTGTTACCTTGAACTATACTGGTATATGCAGAAGTGGAGACATGTGCATGAATTGTATTGCATTCATGACATTTATTTATGGATTTTAGATAATGAGAATGATCATCAATACTTTAAAGCTTGGATGTTGTATAATGAGAATGTTTTGTCATTGATATGAAGTTTTGTATGCTGTTTATTTGTACTTGCTGAGTCTTGGACTCACGCTTGTTTATTTAATGTTTTAGGTGAACATTGAGGATGCTATATTTTGGGAGAAAGTAGAACATGGAACTTTTGCACTTGAAAAGCACTTCACTCCACTTCATGATTCACTCATTTTGGAAATTGTAATAATTGAATAGGTTGTGTTTTTCTTAGTTCCTTCTGGTTGCTTTAATTGCTAGTCGATGATTTGTTTATATTGAAGTTTTAAATTAAGGTTTTAGAACTATATTTCTTTTGAATTAGGATTGGGAAGCTTGCTGAAATTTATGATTACATTATGTCTAAAAGTCATTCATGATTTCTGGATGCTTGTAGTACTTGAATATTATTTATGATCTAGAGATGTTTGTAGATGTAAGTGATATCTTGGTCTTTGATAAGACAGGGTTTTACAGTATTTGTCTTTGATCTAATTGGTTGGGTTCTTGCCGGCCAGCGGCCGTTCGCAGCTCTTCACGTGGGGGTGGAACCAGAGGGGCACACTCGGGCACCTGCCAAAGACTAAGATGGAGAGCTCCCGGGGCCGTGGAGGCCCTCGGCATCAAGATCGTGCGGTGAGCACTTGATTACTGCTTTGGAATGCGATTTGGGTGTGTGTGATACAATGTGTCGGGACCCAAAATACAATTCGAACCCTCGTGTATAATGCACTAGTCCAGGATCAAGCTAGTGCACACGGTGTCAACATAGATGAATATCATTCCACACAAGGCGAATATAAGAATAAGCGATTAGTTTGAATAACAAATAATGGTTTTGATCTTATGGTCGAGTTTACAATTATTAAGTCACGTATGGCTAACACTAAATAAAGTAACTACAGTGAACGAAAGCAACTCCAGTGAAACCCATCAACTTGCCACGAACAGCAACCGTGGGATCAAGACCTAACGATCACCATCCTCGTAGAACTCCTCCTCGAAGGTAGGCGGCGATTCCTCCACTTCAATTTGAATGATTGCAGCAAGAATGAGTACTCTAAGTACTCAATAAGTTGTACCACAAAATGCAACTATAGACGATGGCTCATTACAAAGAAAATGGCTTCTATGGTTATTTTGCAATAAAGCAGCATTTGCAATTGAATACAAATAATAGATTGAAAACATAACTTACAATAAATAAACAATATTAGTTTAACAATTGATTTCACAAAGGACACAAAGTCTAATCAATTTCTTTCACACAACCATATGAAATAATTCACACAATGTCCCTTCCCAATTATTTTATGAAAATCTACCCTCATGTGAAATCCCGAGCATGTCCATAGCTATGAATGCGGCTATTTGAATAGATTGTTTAACACTCTGCGAGAGGTTGTACACTTTACCCACAAGATGCAATCAACTAGATCAAAGATGATCACAACAAAACCTTTTCGAAACTTTATCTTGACAATTGACTGTCCCGATGTATTTTACCGTCATACCAACCCTAACACAGCGCTTGGATACGACACACACCGTTGGACCTGAAGACAGCGAACCGC
The DNA here is from genome assembly GCA_036346405.1 of Phyllostachys edulis. Classification (NCBI taxonomy): domain Eukaryota; kingdom Viridiplantae; phylum Streptophyta; class Magnoliopsida; order Poales; family Poaceae; genus Phyllostachys; species Phyllostachys edulis. The sequence continues at coordinate 30,783 of JAYEVD010000306.1, read as the reverse complement.
TCATAAATGTGACCTGAACACAGTAGTACACATTTCCACCCTAGCACACGATCTATCCTACATACAGAATAGTCAATGCCAAGATTCCATAACTTACTAAGTTAGATCATCCCATACCGGACATGTGATTGTACATTTGTGGCTCGGTTCAATGGCGTACAAAGTTAAGTCCTTAATTGACCAAGGCGAGACTGCCAATTTCTAACTACAAAACCATGATTCATATAACCCAATCACATAGTACCATCCACTTGCCTCAGTTTAAATACTTTTCCACCCTGTTGGTTAAGTGCAACACATGCCATCAATAAGTAATAGCATACATCACACAGTTTTATACAAAGTTCTATAATCACTTAGTGAAATTTATATTTGCAACTCAAATAATATTGATGACTCGTTGCATGGCTAAGCAGGCTACTCGTGTCTAACCAACCCACATTGGTGCTACGATATTACCAACTAATAAATAACCAAAATAGGGTGACAAAAGATCATGATAATGCAATGAGCAAAGTGGATGTAAACAAATTGATATTTACGTAATCCCAAAGCATTTAAATAAATACTTAAAGCAGAATGCAATAATTGAATCAAAAGTAATTTTAGTAAAATTGAGTTCAATATGGTCAAAGGTACAACTTTCCTTGGAATAAGTCTTGGTTCGGTCTTGAGCTTGATCAACTCCCCTTCCTTGAAATCCCGAAATATCAATGTCTACTCGCAAACGAAAGCAAAATAATAATAATAAAATACAAAATAGAGAGATAACAAACTCCAAAAATTAAATAAAAATCTCAAGAAGGTAGATCTTGAATTTAGATAAATTTAGAAATTTGAATGGGCTCAATCGGAGTTCGTATGAGGAAGAACGGGCTTTTAAAATATCTAAACCTAAGAAAAAGAAAAGGGTTTACTGTTCCTAATTTCCCTAATTAGTTTTCTACTGGAAAATTCGATTTATTAAATCGACATGACATCAACAACTAATTTGAAATAAAGAAAATCCAAAAAAAGACACGATGGGTGACATATGAGCTCGGGGTATATGGACCAAGTCTATGGATCTGGTTTATGGTCGGGGAGGAGAGTGGGAGGCGTTGACATGCGGGACCCGCATGTCGATTAGGCGAGAGGGCTAGAGCCTTGAAATGAGCTCGTGGGAAAAAACGGATTGGGCCGGAGATTCGACCAAAGGAAATTCTTGAGATTTAAATAGCTTTTCCATTTTAGAAATACATGTAAATCTAAATAGCAAACTAAAAATAGCAAGTGAACTCGAAAAAATCCTGACAAATCTGGAAAATATTTCCAAGCACGAGAGAACTCAAATAAAATAGTTTTGGAATTAATTGATGTTCAGATTAGTCCCATTAAATTGTTTTGCTATTGAAAGTCCATATTAATTAAGCAATTAATATTCAAATAAAACTTGGATGAATTTGCTAGGAACTATACTATACTAAAAGGATTTTTTAAAACTTGAAAAATTGAGATGTTACACAATGTGCCCGAATTTGGTGGATTAGATGCAATGTGAGTTGATGGTGCGAGGGCAGCGAGTATGGGCAGTCTGGGGAGGAGCTGAGGAAGGAAGATGGCACAAGGGTGCTCGGGAGGGACATCCGATCCCTTAGCGGTCTTGTTGCAAGCTCAAAGTTCGGCAAGTGAGTGGAATTGATTCCTATCATGTGCTATCTGCACCAGTGAGAAAATGTTGTTGGAATTTTAGCCTTTTTGGGCTCCATGCATTGTTGTAGGAATGAGAATCAAACAACTTGTGGATTATCTTGTCACATTGGCATATGCTTGTTGCCAATGAAGTAGTTATGTTGTGTGACACATGGAGAATAATTACATGTTGGAGTCAGAATGTTGGAATTTTAGCCTTTTGTGCTCCGTGCATTGTTGTAGGGAATGAGAATCAAACAAATTGTGGATTATCTTGTCACATTGGCAATATGCTTGTTGCCAAAGAAGTTGTTATGTTGTGTGACACATGGAGAATAATTACATGTTGGAGTCAGAAGGATTCTGCACTTCTGATTTTGCATATGTTAACTTCTTCATTTCTGATCCCTTTCATTAATTCTAGGTAGCCGCTGGAGGTACACACTCAGTGGCGTTGACACAAGGTCACGTTTGGACATGGGAGCAACCATGGCCTCTGGGCGATAAGTACGATGCCTCCGGGCTAACCATACTATTTTGGTGTTCACATAGGTTTATTTGCAAGTATATGAAGAATTACTAGTGATCGCTCTTTTGTTGCAACTAGTTATGTGTGCACTGTCTCAAGAAAATGCTAGTTATGGCTACATTGTTGGACATTTTATTTAGTTCTACTTTTGCTTATGGCTAAACTGTTGGAGACTTCTCTTGGATGATGTATGACATGATCCTGTATTCTTTGATATCCGAATGACTTGCTCAGTTTTGATTTATATCTTTCGTGTTCTAGTCTTGTGCTGATGAGAGAGTCATATGATGTTCTCCATACTTTGAGCTATGAGAGCTTCAATATTTTCCTGGATAAGAACTTGACTTTGTTTTTCATTCCTTCGAAATTATCATGCAAAGCTTCAATGCTTGTGAGGCTTGGTGTTAGAATTGCTGCTTGTTTATATAGGTAGAAGTAACCAAACGACACATGTAGATCACAAAGATTGAAGTTAGTGTTGATCAGGATGGTTATTTGATTTATGCAAAGCTTAAATGCATGTAAAGGTGTTAGAGGCAACCTAATAGACAAACTATTGGAATAATTGTCTCTAATATTATTCCAAGATGACATAAAGAATATTAAAGACAAGCTAAGAGATAAACTATTGGAGATACCCTCAGTAGCTTTGACACAAGGTCACGTTTGGACATGGAAGCGACCATGGCCTCCGGGCGATAAGTACGATGCCTTATACTGAAATCTTTAATTATTTCTGTTGCATGTGTTGTTTTGTCCTTGTATCTGTTGTTGACCACTGGTCTATTTTCAGCAAGCAAATATCTACACCATTACGTGTGCAAGGCCTCGAGAAAGTGACGGTGATTGCTGTAGGTGCCACCTTATACTTTTGTTACAATTTGCATTTTTCCTGACTTTAGATGTCCGTTCCTTGTTTAAGAACCAATTAACAATATTTGGCTCCATGACTAAAAACTAAGTGTCTGATTGGTTTAGGACTCCGGTAACCACACTAAAATTTTGGTAATGTTAAAACTTAGACAATGCCAAAAACTAGGCAAAAAATGGTGTTTGAATCGTAGCCATACCAATTCACGGGTAATGCCAAAATTGATGTGTTTGGATTGCAAACCATGCTAAATTTTGCTAAAATTATGAGTATGGCATGTGGGTCTCGCATAACATTAATTTTTTCCCACCAAAATATGCCAACATATGTCTTGTTTTGTTGATTAAATGACAAGGAACACAACGGTTCAAACGGATCACAAATCAGATACTCAGTTAGGAAATATAATCATTTCAAACTTATTAATCAAACTAACCATACAATTAATGCCACTGGCCACAACCAACAAAAATATGCCACGTCTGAGACTCAGCTGCTTGTTGCCATGCCAAATTTTGGCGAAGAATTTTGCCACCATTGCGAAACCAGCGAATTGGCAAGAAAACAACATGTGTTACCAAAATTTTGAGAGCAACGCCAAATATTGGAACCAAATTAAATACTAGCCAAATTTACAAGTCAATACTAAACTTTTGGTTTGGCTCGTTTTGGCCCTAAACCAAATAAGCGCTAAGACATGCTAAAACTATGACAAAAACCAAACAACTACCTCATAAAATTTGGCAAAGTTTGACATTGTGTTCTTGACCTTAGAACTCCACCATGCAGGAGGCCAGTGAGAGCATGCGCAATGTGGGATTGAAGGGGGGTTTTAGAGGAGAGAGAAGAGGAGAAAGGGGTACTACACATTTCAACAAGGGGGTTTTAGAGAAAAGAGAAGAGGATTGAGGAGAGGTTTTTATTTGGGAGTGGAGTCGCACCAATGGGTACTAAGGGTATGTATAATGATGCAGACAAGCTGCTGTCTATAGCAACTATTCATGTCACCTGTAGACAGCACTAAAGACAGTTTATACAATAGGTTGTGGTGATACAGTCGGCTACATGATTGTAGACAACACACAATCTTTTAAAGTTTTCCTTAGTTCTGGTGATACGGTCGGCTACAGGATTGCAGACAGCACATTTCTCTCTCTTTATTCTCTTTCATCCATATCAGTTTAAATCTTACCTGGTAAAGACTATAGATAGCTGATGTAAGTTCATTGTACATGACTTAAAGGGGTCCATATATTGACATTTTTACTTAGTTAAGATCCTTTTACATGTGCCACCTTAAAACCTCTTGGATAAGGTCAATACACTGTAGATGCTCCGAGCAGTGACGAGGAGTTAGTAGGTAGCAGCGATGGCTATGAGCAGGTACGTGGGGGAGGGGGGGGGGTGGGTGGTGGTAGCAGCCGTAGACCCAAGGACGGGGAGGAGTCAAGTCATCGGTGACGGCAAGATGGGAAAGCAGATCATTTGCCTTCAATGCAATGTAGGCAGAGGAGCCCAGGGCATGCATTACCTTAAGGCAAATATTAACCATCCGATTTGGAAATAAAAGGCACAGATGAATCGCTGCAGGATGGGCACTACAGTAAAAGAGCACAGTGTTCCATCTGCAGTATCAACTGCAGTAAATTTGGTACTTGTGCCATGCCGTTTGTACTGGAAATGCCTTGTGCTTCTCTGACGTGAAGGCCGAAGGTTGGGGGAGGAGGCTACTGCCTACCGGTGCATGCTCCATCAATAGACAAACTGCAATGCTCGGTAAAAAGGAACAGAGAACTTTGGGGTGTTTCATGTTTGGAATTTAAAAAAAAACAATATTAATTTAAAAAAATAATTAGAAAAATAAGTATTTTAGCGACAGATACCTAGACACTGGCTATAGGAACCTCTGCTCTGTTTTTTTACCGATTATTTTCAAGTACATATTTTATCAGCAAATCACACTGATATTACATAACATTCAACACAACGTTATAGTATTTTTTATTGGCAAATCACAATGACATTACATAATATTAAGCGCAACATCGTCACATACTTTATAGACAAATCATAATGACATTACAAACCATTCATCATAACGTCATCACCATCTAGTTTTTCAACAAATTAAAATAATATTTTAAATCATTGGGCATTATATATTTCAACAGGACGAATATTTCGCATGGACTTACACCTGGTGTCTTTGATTTGCAAATCCAAGTTGAAGCGTCTCCCGCTCTCCCGATCCATCTGTGCCTCCGTGGGATACAAGAGACGCCCCCTGTCCGACTGTGGATACAACCAAGTAGCGCTGTCAGTGTCAGCACAGCAACTCTAGCTACAGATGGAAATGCACAAACAATCGCAATAGCGTATCAGTGTAGTCCATAACCAACACAACGCCTTCTTGGATATCTTAAGAACACCAGTAAATGTGCTTACTAGCGAAACACTTCTTTTCACAGCTTCCAATCTGAACTATCTTTTTTTTAATAATCTTACGCAAATAAAAAGGTTTATTACAACATTGCTGAAGAAGCAATTCGATAAAATTTGTTTTGTGGAAAACGGCCGATTAGTCATTTGCCGTGGCTAAACCGTCACGTATAATGTATTCAAAGGCATTTACATGGCTTGAACGATTAAACATCAGATTTTCATATTATTTCAACTCTTTTCGCATTTAATTGGCAAAATAATTTTTATTGTTATTTACAATTCATTAGTTTATAATATTGTGCAGAACATATTTTATTTCTATCTATAATAGTCTGCTTACATGACATGCATGTACTCTAACAATGACTAACCATGTTTTATATAGCGATTATTTTTATCTATTTTCATATAAATGAATATACTATTACAAACGTATAATTGCCCATTAAATTCCGATTAATTGGCCGAACAACGATCGGTCGGTTGGCGGCACCCTTTTTCACAACAACGATCGGTCGGTTGGCCCATTAAGACTGATCTTTCCGAAGAGCGCGTGCCCTTTTTCACAACAATATTTGGAGTAATTATGACTGGCCAAATCCGAAAAATGACGTATTAAAACAAGTGAATTTCCTGAAATATACTGCAATGTCAACCATAGCCTAATAATAAATGATTCATTAGCGAAAAACAACTACTCGAAGATCGAAAGTTGATTTGTATTTCGGTTTAATAGAATAAAAGTGTATACTGACAACCGAATTAGTAGTGAATAAACAGCACATCGTGTAAGATGATAACTGGATGCTAATAAGTAGCTTACAAGTTACACAAGTCAGAATCCTCTATATGTATAAAGGGCTGAGAAACTGTACATAGTGAAAAGGAAATATGACTGTACATCAAGATGTCATTGAAATCAACAGGAGATCAACAAAACATACCTGGCTGCTACTTTACGCATCAGGATCCTCACTGTGTAGAAGAAATAGCACCATGCCATTCTTAGAGTTGAATATAAAAAATCTGAAAGTCTCATATTCCTGAAGGCAGAATCAGTTCGTTATTGGAACTTGATGGGAGTACAAACTTTGCCATTTCTTCTTCACAGCAGAGGATCTGGAACCCTCCTTATTTCTTAAGAGTCCTTTTCTTGTTTCCTGAAGTACTCGCTATGCCAGCGAGAGTCTTAAGTAGCCATCGGGAGGAATTTTTAGATGATGGTCGCCCTGGCACAACAGAATTCTCTGAAGGCCTGACCTCCATCGGATGTCGCTCTGGCACAACAGAATTCTCTGTAGGCCTGTCCTCCATCGGATGATCTTCTTCCATGAATAAAATCTTCGGCCTATTAGGATGCTTCTTCGCTGCATCTTCCCAAGTTTTTCTTGTTTCTGCTTTCACTTTGCAATCAATCTTGACTTCCGTAAGACGTTTGATGCATTCAATCTTGATTGCATGAAGCCCATCTAGATCTTTATAGAGCAGATGAAGTGAGAGAAGCTGTGGCAGAGCACCATCACAGATTTCTGGTAGGGTAGAACTTTGAACCACAAAGCATAGGCGTTTCAGGCTTGGGAATGCCCCATCTGTTATGACAAAATTCTCAAGGCGGTCTGCAGCCAGTTTGAGAAAAAGCAAGCAACGCAAATTACTCAGGACTGTTAGAAGATCCCCTGTGAGATTGGTTGATGAAAGGCACAACTCTCTGAGATCACACAGTGACGTAACAAATGGAGGCATTGTGTGCAGCTCGCCATGGAGTTTCAGCGAGCTAAGATAGCAGTCTCCTTGCAAAGAAAATTGCATGATGTCTTTAGAGCATTTCTCAAAATCAAGCGATAGAGAACGGGCATCAGTTGTTCCTGTGCCATCTTGAATGTATTCCTCAATGGCACGTGAAAGGTCAGTCAAGTCGCTGCTGTCTCCAGTGGACTTGCACCATATCTTAACCTTTTCAGTTTCTTCATGTGACCCATAAGTTGCAGAAGACCTTGGTTCTCGTTGGTGACAAATCCTGCTAGAGTCTGCAGGTTACTTTCTCCCGACACAAAAAATTTCTGTATTTTACTTGATACCTCGCCCAATAGCTTAAACTTTCCAAACAGATGAATTAAATTGGGAAGCACGATGAGTTCTATGGGCAGCAGCACCTCTACCATGCTTCTCCTGACATCGAGTGTCTCCAAAAACTTTAGTTTTGAAATTTTCCTTGGAAGCGTGGTAATAGTTTCCCCAAGGCTTAGATACCTGAGAAGCAACAGGTTACATATGCCTTTGAGATGATGATCCGTCAAGTCATTGCATTCTTCTAGATCCAAGACACGCAGCAGTTGATACTTGCGAAAATCCAAAATATCTTGGCCCGCCTCGCCAAAGATTGTGAGAGACCGGACAAGAGATAAATCATTGTCCGGGCCAACAATTGTAGCACTGTTATGATGCAGAGAAAGACGACGGGCATATTTTGGTAGGGAAGTCTTATCACAAAGCAAGGTAATGAATTTCTCAGATACGGACTTGTGCATAATGAACTCGAGCATCATCCCAGGAGGTTGGCATGTCTTCACGTGTTCATTGTTGCATACATCAATGGATTGAATGATATTCCGGTCTCTAAGAGTCTCAAAATTTTCAGCTGCGACATCAAACGCACTGCATCCAGGCTGTGTTACTACAAGTCCTTCAGCCAACCATCGCCTTATTAGTGTTTTCCTTCTGATCCGATGATTACTCGGGAACATGCCTAAATATAGCAAGCATGCCTTAGCAGCATGCCCTGATAGACAGGTGTAGTTGTGGGTAAGTACCCGGTGCATTCTTGATAAGGTTTCGTCCTTCTTCTCCAGATGGTAACCTAGTTTGGCACACAAATCTTGACAGGTTGTTCCTGTGAGGCTGCCTTTTCTTCGCAAGAATTGGCCTACACTAACGAGAGCAAGTGGTAGGCCATCACATTTCTTCAGAAGTGCTGCTGAACCGCTCTCCATGTTGGGTGGACGTTCCTTCCAACAAGCACTATTTAAGAACAAATCTTCTGAGCATTTAGCATCAAGTGTGCTCATTTTGTATACATAACCGCTTTCAGAGCTGCAGGCATTTGCTATCGTATGTAAATTCGTGGTCACCGTTATTCTGCTGCTAACACCATTATCGGCAGGGAAAGCAGGCCCTATAGTATCCCACTGTTGTATCCTCATGTCATCAATCACAATGAAATACCTAAGAGACAATTTGAGGAAAGAAAAGAAATAAAAAGTTAATAGATATCTAGTATTATGCAGCCACAGACCAACAGTAATCAATTGGGTGAGCAAGTCCCTACTTTATTCTATCTAAATCGCATTGATGTTTGGCTTTTAACTGTCGACAAATGCTAAATTTTGGTAAAACCACCCCTTATATTCCAGCAACCATATATAGGATTTTGGGGCGCCGTTCAAAGTAAGCCATCTATTGTCTGGTCATCTGACCATGAACCGAAGGAAATTAGGTTGAGGAAAGGCTCATTAGAATCGAGTTTACTGCATATACAATGAAGACAATATAGTGGGCGAGCGAAGTAGAAGAAAGTACTCTTTATACCTCTTGTTATGCAAGTGTTCTCTGAGATGCTTGCTTAGCTGTTCAACTTCAACATCGGAGGCGTCCCTTGTTGCGTGCCAGTTTGCTTGCGTATCTCCTTGAGAACCTTCACGAGAACCTCCTCCGCACCCTTGTCCGCCGCGCGAACCCAGACCCGTGGCCTGAATTGCTTGGCGACATCACTCTCGTAGACTTGCTTCGCAAGAAGAGTCTTCCCAAGGCCACCAAACCCAACAACGGAGATCACCTTGAGCTTCTTCACCGGATCCTGTACAAGCTCCAGGAGCTCCGTCCGGGGTTCCGCCATGCCCACAAGGTCGGCCTCAGGAACGAGCGGATCTGCAGGTACGGAGGAGGTGGATGCCCCAGCTGAGGTGGACCATTGACCATCGCCGCCGCCGGTGTATCTCTGTCTCCGCTGGTACGCTTGGTTTGATTTCTCCTTGAGTGCCCGGATCTCGGAGGCAAACCGAGCAGGGGCTCGCCTCAGGCGGCCGTGAGCAGCCTGATCATACAGGAAGCGGTCCACGCAGTCTTCGATCTCATGAGCCAGTTCACGCACCTCTTCGATCCAACTCCTCGAAACGGCTCCCAGATCCTTGCTTCGCGAGGATCTGCTGTAGTCTTCAATGGCACTAACAATCATGCCAAGTTCTTTGTGGATGAATTCAATGTCATCCTTGACTCTCTTCTGCAGCTTGTATTTCTCCTGTACGAGCGTGAAGAGTTTCGGCATCAGCGTATTCGCCAAAGCTCCCACCAACGCTCCCAACACCGCTGCCTCCATGGCTAGCTCCTCCCGGCGCTCGATTGATCACTGAATATTCGATCTCTTTTGTAGGAATTTCAGCTCACAAACGAGCACGGAGAGGAGTCCATCCCTACTGCAAGCCTAGCGCGTAATTGCGTCGGCTGCGGATGCCAAGACGCGACATTTCTGGGCCAGCACGTAATTTATAAACGTTTTGCTACTCTCGGTTGCCGGAATATTTCTTAAAACCCAGTCATCTACAATTATACAGTACTAAATCTAAAATTGCATTACCAAGTGACGTGCAATTTTAAATCTAAAATTGTATTACCAAGTGACGTGCAATTTTAGCATAGTTTTACTTAACTCTGAGTTCTATTTGTTTTCGTATTTGTAGGGTCTACCTAGATTTACTTTTGTCAAGTTTAGAATTTTTTGTTTTGTTTTTGTATTTGTAGGGTCCACCTAGATTTACTTTTGTCTAATTTAGATTTTTCTGTTTTGTTTTTGTTTTTGTTTTGTTTCGTATTTATAGGGTTGGCCTAGATTTACTTTTATCTAGTTTAAAAATTTTCAACATAAAAACAGAAAACATTGGATGGTGATCCAAAGTAAAGTGACTGGGTTTTTAAAAAATTGAGCGACTATAGCTTAATCGGCCCCATTTATAAAGGGTAAAGGATAATTATGCATTTTGGAGTCATTGTTAATCTCGAGTAATTGGAGTGCTAATGTGCAATTCGCAATTTGAGAAACCTTGAGGGTGATCTTAAGACTTCTTATAAAAAAAATCGCACCGGTCATGGGTACTTGGTGGTTGGCAGTTGGCACGCCATCGTTTTATTGATTGGTTTACCGTTCGTCGGTATTATCATCGCAATTCTTATGTCGTTGCGAAACACGCTCTAACGTGTTGATTTCGCGACAACTCCCAGTAACCGAGTTGCTTTTGATTTTGAATCTATGATACTAACCTTCTCTGCTTCGTGCTCGAGTGCTTCCCTTCCTTCACGGAGGCATGGAGGCTCCGATCAGTGCTTCCCTGGGCGCCATGGGTTCCCTTCTTGGGAAGCTCGATGTGCTGCTGGCTCCCGAATATAGGCTGCCCAAGGAGGCCAAGGACGGCATCCAACTTCTCAGAGGCGATCTCCAAGAAATAGTTACCTCCTTGTGGATCTTTCGAGGCGGAGGACCCTCCCCGACGGCCAAGTCTTTGGATGAAGGATGTCGCGAGCTGTCCTCGACATGGAGGACTCGTCGACGAGCTCCTCCACTCCGGAGCCGATGCTAAAGGCCGGAACGTCCATGGGGTGGTCGTCTTAAGATTGGCCGGGTGGTCGTCTTAAGATTGGCCGGCTTCCATGGGCGTTGAAGCGGCAACGGCGATCACCAACAGGTGTCGAATTGAGAGCCATGTGCAAGAGGCGATTCAACGACACGAGAGGTATAACCTCGGTGATTGCATCTCCGGTGTAGGCATCTGTCGATTGGCCCTATGCTCCCAACAGTATCTGGAGACCGACGACTGTTTGTGACCCAAGGAATGAGCTTCTCAAGTGGTGACCAACGAAGAGGAGCAGACTCAAGGTGGTATCCATTGTTGGATCTGGAGGGCTTGGGAAGACCACACTTGCAAGAAAGCTCTACCGTATACTTGGAGACGATCATTGCCGAGCATTACTACACGTCCCAAAAGCCCGATATGAAGAGGCTTCTCGGGGCATGCTCTCACAACCGACACCACCACCAGCCCCTGATGCTTGCGAGGTGCGGAGCTTATTCACACTATCGGGACACATCTACATGATAAGAGGTATTTCTTTTCACACATATTAAGCAATATATCGAAGACTAAAACTTTTCTCGTCATGATCAGTGCATCGAGCAGAACATGGGGATTTTGTGTTGTCTTTCTTCCTTAATTAATGCAATGATACACAATTCTCTTGCTTGTTCGAAAAAAATATTTAATATATGTACTAACATTAATTACATTAGTAAAAGTTCTTTGAATTTTGCAACATACTGAACAGAATGCATGGTATACATATTAGAGTTCTGAAATTGGTGAGTACCACCAGCTAACTAACTTGGTTAAAACGCTTCGACATGTCCACACAATTAATGTAAAATATAATTCCGGTTAAGTTATATTCGTTTTTCTAAGCTGCTGAATGAGATCTAAAATTGTTGAAGAAATAACAGCTTTGGCTGGATTTAGATCTATAAAACTTTTCTCAGTCTTTATTTCCAAAGTAATTTTGTAGAGTACTAGCCAACTGCTCATGCGTTGCCACAGAATCACAAATAAATGGTACCCTAAATTCTAAACTCTCAAAAACAAAATAATTCAAGGATTCGCGCCGTCCATCGTTCAGATGGTCATTCCTTCGATTCGGAGGAAGCGAACAGTGGTCCAGGCCCTCACCAATGATGATTGGATTTTGGACATCGAGGTCGACCAGCGCCCAAGCGGTCAAGGAGGTTATGCAGCTGGGGAATAGGTTGCAACAAATTCGTCTTGCTTCGGAGGAGATTGATTCAGTTTGCTAGCGATGGGACTCCTCAAGTCATTACTCTGCTAAGTCGGCGTATGGGGCTTTCTTCACGGAGTTCAAGACGGTTTCCTTGTCTTTGAGGCCATCTGAAACTAGGGCGCCTCTAAATGCAAAGTCTTCATGTGGCTAGCTATTAGGAGGTGGTGTTGGACAGTGATGCTTTGAGCGTCATGGACCGCAAAATCGAAAGCTTGCGTTTTTGCGAGCTCGAGAAGAGACCATTGACCATCTTCGGTAGGTTGCGTGGTAACCGCTCAAGTTTGGGCTCGCTTTATAGTTCGGACTAGCTCTCGGGCCGGTGCCTAGCGAACATGATCCCTTCAAGACCATTGGTTGGTACTCGGCATTCTCAACCAAGGAGCCACGAAAGGAAATAGATGAGTATATCATTCTCGTTTCTTGGATGCTTTGGAAGGAGCATAATCAAATGATCTTCAACAACATGGTCGATTCGGTGAGCAAATTCTATAGCTTGCTCTCCAAGAGCATCAACAATGGCATATGGCGATTAAACCGTCGGTCGCGACCTCGGAGGAGTAGTTGTTTTGTTTTGCTTTTGCTTTTTTGTTTTTCTTGTTTTGTCGGTAGCCTTTTTTCGGCTTCTTCCGGCTTAGCCTCTTTCGGTTGCTAGTCGAAAGTTGCTTTCTTTGCTTGTTTCTAAACTGTTGCGATTCTCTGGTTTCTTCTGGTTCTTTCCGTCTAATGAAAGATGTGCAAAACTTTTGCACTTCCTTGAAAAAACAAAATAATCTAAGTTTCCCTATATACATAAGTTCGTTGCCCATGAAATTCAAAATTTCACTAAATCAGCGTACTAAAGCAACAATACAAAATTCATCATGAACAAATAATTAACCTTAAAGAAAAAAGTGCACTTTTCTACTTTGAACTCTGGCCTCGGTTCGTTTTTCAACTATGAACTCTGAAACCGTCCACATTGGAATCTCAAACTAATGAAACCACCCACTTTACCCCCCCTCGACCCAAACCAGGGTGGTTGATGTAGCACCGACGTGTACATTTTTCGTTTACATGGTATCCAGGTAGATCTGACGTGGCACTCTTCTATCTCCTCTCCACCCTTTCTCTTTGTCTTCCCCGTGCATTCTCTGCTCAAAATAGATGTGCTCCACTCGCCGGCCGCCGACACAGGGCCTCGCTAGTGGGGGCCATCCGTCTCCTCCCTCCCTCCCTCGCCTAGGATCATGCCACTTCCACCGCTGCTGTTGTCGTCTCGAGCCACAACCACAACTTGTCAAACTCGATCTCTCTCCTGGTGAGCCTTTCGAAAAAGCGTGTGTGTCATATTGTGTTCCCACCATCTTCTTCCTCTTTGATGACGCGCCGCTGACATCGCCGCAACACAATCTCTCCATTCCGTCGAATTCAGTAAGATTTCCCAAAACTGTTCGCATCACATCGTGTTACAGGCACTCTTCTTCGTCTCCCCTCAATCAATTTCACGTTTCCTCCACAGGAGCTTGCTGTCGCCGTCTTCTTCCCCAATGAAAGTATTTAGGCCCCTAAAAATGATTTTGGTAGTTAATGACAACAATGTGTTAAAAGACTAACGCGTGTGGTAAGATGTTTTAAAGGTTTTGTCTCGGATTATGGATGACAACATGAAAATAACAATACAAAGGCGATAAATGATTGACATGGTTCAAGGCAATGGTATTTTGTAGCCTAAGAACCCTTTTATAATTTTTATTGGTCTCGGTGTTTGGTGGAAAGATCGGATTTATAGGCTAAGCGTCATACTATAAAGAGGAATCATGGCTAGTAGCTTGAAAACTTATGATTTGCCACTTTGACCAACTAAGAGTCATGCATTGCATTTAAAACGACCTCTGAAAATATTAGTAAAAAGCGGTATGACCGCTCTGAGGTGGTACTACCATGATCTTGATAGGACCGAATTCTAGTTAGCGATACGTTATTTCCAGAGAGCATGTTTGTGGGCATTTTCCTTCCTGGAAAATGGTAGTTCGATTGAGCCAAATGGTACTACCTCATGGCGGTAATCTGGACCCATGTGAGTCGGTAGTACCGCACTTTGAGGCCGTAACGACTAGTTTAGAAGCATTAAATGAACATCATATTACCGTTGAACCCTAGGTGCGGTAGTACCAACCCATATATGGCGGTAGTACCGCACCTACTGATTTTTTTGGGGATCTTGCCTCAAACGGTCGAATTTGTGGTTGAGGGTCAGTAAATACCCCTCACCACACACAAGCTCCAAACTCGACCTCATTGAATATATTTGAGCCTTTGGTGCACTTTCCTCTACTCATTTGCTCATAGTTCTCATTTTGTAGTAGTTGAGAGCATTCAAGTGCATTTGCATCATTAGTTGATCTCTTTGGCACTTGATAACCTTCAAGCAAGGGTCTGTGATTTATTATTCTTGGTGCTTCTTGGCACCTAGACGATTTGGAGGAAGATTTTGTTGTGATCTCTTCAAAAGGTTGTGAAGAGGCCTAGTACCGATTGTGAGTGGTTCGGTGCTCGCCATCTCCAGAGTGGAGGAAGGGCAACCCTAGTGGAATTGAGGTTTATTAGGCTCAATTAGTGGGCAGGTCTAATTGTTTGGGCTTACCTCAACGTGGACTAGTGAAGACCGGAAAGTCTTGATACCACGGAAAACATCGATTGTCTTCATTGCGCTTTTCTCTCTTGTCTTTACTATTTCCTTATTTACATTTTTAGGTACTTATTTGTGTAGAATTGCTTAGCTAGAATTTTATTTAGTATTAACATAGCCTTGGGGTGACTTAGTGAACTTAGAATTTATCTCTTGACTTGTGCTAGAAATCTTTAATTAGACCATACTTATTAAAATAGTAATTAGAGCACAAGCTTTTTAGAAACCTCCTATTCACCCCAACTAGTCGGTCACCCTTGATCCAACACCCAATGCGGTCAAGTGAACTCCAAGCCAATTCCTTCCTCTGAACCACCACCTAGATTTCCTCTTTCATGCCAACCTCGATTTTGGCTCTCCTTCTAGGGCCCGCCTTGGTCACCGTCGCTAGGTCACCACGGAGCTTCCCCGACCTCAGCATCCACACCGGTAAGCTCCTCTATCTCCGTAGATGATTGTGCGCCTCTTCGTTTTGCCCCTCTAAATCCCTGGCTAACGAATCTCTCCTCCCACGACTCTGGCTGTCACACATCACCGCGTGCACGCCCCTGCTAGCACGCGCCAATGCACCTCCGACCGCACCACTACCTCCTCTAGCTCCCACTCCCTCCCAGCAACCCATTTTTGAGGTATCCACCACCCCTCCGTCGCCTTACCGCCGCCAGCGAGGCATTAGAACCATCGCCACATGCCTCCCCAGTCTCGCCTCTATTCTGCCTCCCCTTACATGCTCTCTCTCTCTATGTGTATGACAGTGAGCCTGTAAATGATATTGCGGTGAAGAAGAGAGCCATGTCGGCTCTACTTGGATGCCATGTTAGCGAGAAAATGGACACATCGGTGCCATGTCGAGACAAAACCACCACTGGTTTGGGTAGAGGGCTAAAGTGAGCAACCGTTAGTTTGAGGTTCCAATTGGACGGTTTGAGTTCAAGGTTGAAAAATGAACCGAGACCAGAGTTCAAGGTTTAAAAGTATTAGAAAATGTATACATAATTCACATCCTATTAGCAAGCCATAGAGAACTATGCTACGAGTCACACACATATAAATACACGCAAATGTTTCCATGCTTCACAAAAGATCCTCCAAGAAACATGCATATGCCCTGTTCGCAAAAGATCCTCAAGGAGTAAAGGTAAAGCCGCTATCACTACCAACTCAAGTATTTATAAGAGTATATAAAAATATAGAGTTAGTTGCAAGATTGCAACCTTAATAAGTATTTTATCAATATCCACTATTATCCTTGGTGAACTAAAATAATAAATTCAACACAATTGCTATTTTTTTGAAAAGGCCGATATATATATTATGTATGCAAGTAGTCATATTTAATAGTAGTTATTTTTATATTTTCGGAGATGAATTCCATGTGAAAACTAACCATTGACCCTTAAAAGTACCGGTGGGGGAACTTAGACGACCTTGATATCCATGAGGACAAATCTGGGACTAAACTAATAAATAGTTGGAAAAAAGAGAGAGAAGTAGGATGCTTACACTCTTCTTTGAAGGAAGATTGGATGCCATAAACCAAACTTATCCTAACTAATTGTTAGTATACTTAGGCGCAAAAATGAATTTTCTCATTGTGTATGAGATAGCTTCTTTTATTTCTTATGTCTTGAAATTCTCTGATGCTAGAATTTTCAACAACTTAACCACCACCCTCGGCAACTCATTGCGAAGATTAAGGAGGAGGGTAGATCTTGGTCCTTGCGGGGCCAAGAGTTTGGAGTTTTTAATCCCTGTAATTAAGGCTTCTTTTGTCTAACTGTACTTGGGTGTTGTCTTTCAACCTTTCTCTATTAATTTAAAGGCAACCCTCCCGCGGTTTTTATTCAAAAAAGAAATTCTCTGATTCTTTGCATGTCAATTCATCTTGGTTGTGTTTCTTTATTTTCTACATTTTGTGGGCTGATAAAATAATATGTTTATTATCATAAATCATTTGGCGTGTACTTGATTTTTTTTGAAAAAGCGCAGTACTTGATTGTAATTGATGATTTACGGGCTACATCATTGTGGAGCAGTATTAACCATGCTTTTCGGAGGGCAATCATTGCGGCGGGATAATAACAACTACATGATTGAGGAAGTTGCATTAACATGTTGCGGTTATCACCAAGACTACATTTTAAAGATGAAACGTCTTAATATGGATCAGTCAAGAAAACTGTTTTTCAAGAGAGTTTTTGGCTCTAAAGATGATTGTCCTCAACAATTCAGGGGAATTTCACTTGGAATTATTAAAAGATGTGGCGGTTTGCCGCTAGCAATTATCAGCATAGCTAGTCTTTTAGCAAGCCAGCCGGTATTATTAATGGAGCAATGGGTGTACATACATGATTCGCTATTAGCCACCAATTTGAAAATTTCTACTTCAGAAGGAATGAGACAAGTCCTAAACCTTAGTTACGATAATCTTCCTCGTTATTTGAAGACATGCTTGCTCTATCTTAATACATATCCAGAGGACTATACAATCCTGAAAGATGATTTGGTAAAGCAATGGGTGGCTGAAGGTTTTATCAATGCAATAGAAGGGCGAGATGTGGAGGAAGTTGCGAGGAGCTATTTTCATGAGCTTGTCAATGAGCGAATGATCCAACCTATGGATACCAACTATAAACATGAGGTGTTTATTGTACATGGTATGCTACTTGATCTTATTGCATACAAGTCCATGGAAGACAATTTCAAGACAAAGATAGATTATTCTCAAAACACGATAGGACTTTGTGACAAGGTTAAATCGACTATCCTTCCATTTTGGCGATTGCAAAATATGCAAAGACACCGGCAAGTATCGGATTATGCAAGTTCGATCACTTGCGTTTTTGGACTCTTTAAGTCTATGCCTCCAATTCTGAGTTTAATCTTCTTGAGTTCTAATCCTTCAAATTTGGGGTGATTGTGGTGGCACAAGCGTGGACCTCACTAGAATTTGTGAACTACATCAATTGAGATATTTGCGGATTGCATGTGATGTAAGCATTGAAATACCAACTCTGATGCAAAGGCTACAGTGTTTGGAGACAGTGGAAATATATGCTAGACTAACTCTTTGTTCCATTAGATATTGTTCATTTACTGCTTGTTGCACCTCTGTCTTCTGGCGAGACAAATCGCTTGGTAGTGTTGGCCACATGACATCTCTCCGCAGACTAAGATATCTTGATCTGGCGAAGAACTTTCGATGACACAAGGCATAGCCTTGGGGAGCTAACTAATCTGCGGAATCTTCATCTCGCCTGTTGTACAGTGCCATCTGATCATCTGGAGAGCAACATGCAATGTTTGGGCTCAATTCTCGGGAAACTCAGCAACCTAAAGTCTCTAACTCTGGTGTCTACCTCTCGTGCAAATATTCTGGTTCCCTGCCATGGCTTGAGTTTTGTGTCACCTGTTCCCTGTCTTCTTCAGAGACTTGAGCTTTTGCCACAGCGTATTTGCATCTTTTCGGCCTTCCAAAGTGGATTGGAGGACTTGGCGAACTCTGCACCTTAAAGATTGCGGTCGAGGAATTGCGGTGGAATGATGTTGATACCCTCAAAAGATTGTCTACCCTCACCATTCAATCGTTGTGTGTTAGAGAAACCCTCTACAAAGGATCACTTTCCTGACATGGAGTTCCCAGTTCTCAGATATTTCAAGTTCAGGTGTAGGGAAGCATGCCTGACCTTTGAGGAAGGAGCAATGCCCAATCTCCGAAGGCTCAAGCTTGGTTTTAATGCCCATGGAGTGGAGAAACACAGCCGTATGCCCACTGGCCTGGAGAACCTATTAAGCCTCGAAGAATTAACGGCACGAATTGGTCACCGGGGTGCAATGGAATCAGACAGAAGAGCTGCTGAATCTGCACTGATTGGTGTGCATCGAAGATGTCCTGGAGTGAACATCTTTTGGGTGGATTGGATTTTTAATCTTAATGAAAGCATCAGTAGGGGGACGCAGGAGGAGGGATCAAGGATCCTAGAAGAAGAACATGGAATCCTAGAGATCGAACCAGAGCAGGAATATGGAATTGCGCAGAGAGACGAGAAGCAAAAATATCATTTGGACGAAGAAGGCGACACTAGGTTTGTATTCTTTTACTAACAGCAAACTGCACTTCTTTTCAAAGATTATATATCATACTCTAGCAAATAACTAATTAGAGAAAAATATAAATATAACACTGTAATAGTTTCCTGAAAATATCTGGAGATCTTATGGGAAAATTTGCAATGCAATGTATTTGATAAAACTCATATATTTTGACTTTAAAACTTAACATTAAATTCTATACTTAAGTGACACTACTAGTCATGTGTCATTGACTTGTGCATCCACACAATCCGATGCAACACTAGAGGCAATCAACAATATTTAATAAATTTATAACACATAATTTTTTAGAGTTGGAACAATTGACTAGTGTAGTTAGTCGAATCGAACTTTGGCTGTCGGCAGAAAACTCGGTGCCACACTTGTTGAACTATCTAATGGTTGGCTATAACTCATAATTTCTACTCGATTTTTTTTCTTATTGTATCAATTTACTAGACTTCAATTCAAATTCTATATTCAAATTTGCAAACATATACTAATTTTGAAGTTCTATATTCCATATTTAAGTTTATATATCTTGAAATTTATCCAAATTAATTTAAATAAGCTAAATTATATATATAATATACGTATATACATGTATACACATAGATACATGTGTATACGTGTGTGTGTAATTGTATTTTAATTAAGAGTTTTAATTTGCTATGCACCAAATTTAATTTTAATTTGATTTTCATATATGTAAATTACAAATATAATTCCATCTAGAAATTTGAATTTATATTTATTATGAAATTAATTTTAGCTCAATTTGAATTCCTACATATTCAAAATTTTATTTATATAGCTTCTTAGTTGTTCAATTTTGATTCAAACTTGTACTTCAAATATGACATATAGTCTGTCTATTCAGTAGAGGATCCATAACAAAAACGACGAGGGTCACATACATATCACCACATGTGTGGGGCAAGGAAAACTATATCGGTTTGAAAAAGTTTGAAAAAATTACTATGGGGAGGGGGTGGGTCGAGATTTTTACATGAGGGTTACGAAATCTTGGCCAAATTTCACTCGAAATTTTCAAACAAAAATTTGAAGTTTTGTGAAATATTTTGATTTTTTGCAGAAATTTTATGAAAAATGGTGTTAAACTCTATGCTCTCATTTGTTTAAAAATATATGCGTTTTGGACATCTACAGTCTCCAACTTGCAACTTTAACCATTAATTTTTATATGAATATGTTTATAAAATAATATAAAATTTTATATTATGAAATATTTGTCACGAGTAATTAATGATACCATTTTAACATGTTAAGGAAGTTTGGTTGCGCACTTTCTAAAACAACATATATATTTCTGAACGGAGGGAGTATTAAAGTATGCATGAAATAGAAATGAAAATGTAGATGAAATTTAGTGCAATTTCAAACGTCGGTGACTCTGCGGGCGCAGCTTCAGTTCAACACGTCGGTGCTCTCAGCTCTGCCGCTGTCCAGTGGCTCAGCGGCCGTGGATGCTGTTGGCGTCGGTGTTTCGGAGGTCGTAGCTGTTGCTGCCATTGGTGGCAGTGGTGTTGGTGTTCTCAACACTTGGCGGTGGCGGTGTCGAGGCGTTGGTGGCTCGGTGGCCTTGATGCGTCGATGCTCGAAGTAAGCCGGGCGTCAACCCACTTCCGGCGTTGCCTTTGAGCTCGCAGGCGGTGGATGTTGTGCCTATCGCTGAAGGACCTGGCGCTGTCCAAGATGTTGGCGGTGAGGAAGCCGAAGCGTGCGTTCACCTAGGAGCATCTGGTGCCTCTGCTGACCTCGTTCTAGGTGGTTCGCTTTGCTCCCTCGAGCGGTTAGTCGGTCGGCGAGTGCAAGCTCGAGGCTTACTCGCGTAGGGCTAAGTGCAAGCTGCGTGTTTCGGTCCTTCGGCGCCCTAACGTGCGATCGCAACACTCGTTCACCGGCTATTGCCACTCCGCGTTGTAGCAAAAGGTTAAGCGGCCGTGTCTAAAAAGCGTCTTGCGGCGGCGGCGAACACGACTTCGATAGGCTGGAAGGATGGGTCTTAACCTCACCAACAATTTGGACATTGAAGAGGCGGCTTAAAGACTTCTTAAAGTTATTTGACAAGCTGCTTTTGAAAGATCACTTAGCTGCGTTGGCGGCTATTTTCCGGATTCAGATCTTTGAGACTCTTCCTTTTGGGCTTGATGGCAATGCGAGAGGTTGTTGAGGCCTCAACACCCACAGTTGCCATCTGAGCTAGTGGGCTCGGTCGTTGGTCGCTTCTTCACCTCTATGGATGTTTGTAATGTTAACTTCCTCAATTTGGAATGTTAGGGGATTAAACATGAGAGCCAAGAGACATGTAGTTCGAGAAACCATGGTAGCCTCATAGCGTCGATTAAACTTGCATCCAAGAAACTAAGCTCAATGTAATTGACTTGCCGCTTGTAAAAGAAACTCTTGGAACCTCATTTGATAGGTTCTTTTATTTGCCGTTGTCTCAGTCTAGAGGTGGTATCCTTTTAGCATGGAACTCTAGTAAAGTCTCCTATACGGCTCATGATGTAAGAGTGTACTCCATTACGATCGAGGTGTCCTTACCCGGCACTATCTCTCTTGGCTCCTTTGTTGTGTATGGCCCGATGAAGAATCTCTCAAACCGGCGTTTACAGAAGAACTCCGCGATATCCACAGTTCTAGGCAAGGTCCTTGGATCATCCTCGGAGATTTTAACCTCATCCTACAAGCCAGTGATAAGAACAATGATCGCCTTAATAGAAGACGAATGGGCAGTTTTTGTCGTGTGGTTGATGGCCTGGATCTCAAGGAAGTCCACTTAAACGGTAGATCGTTCACGTGGTCGAGTGCGCGGGAGAGTCCCACGTTGGAGCGCATCGATCGAGTTTTTCTATCGTCAGATTGGGATCTGCAGTATCCGGACCGTTTGCTTTGGGCACTACCTTCCATAGCTTCTGACCACTGTCCTCTGCTATTCTCCACGACTGGTCTTTCGGGAACCAAGGAACGTTTTCGTTTTGAGAAGTTTTGGACAAGATTGGAAGGGTTCTAAGATACGGTCGCCGCGGCTTGGAAATGTGATAGCCGGTTGTCTGACCCTCTGTGGCGTCTCCATCATCTCCTCACAACAACAGGGCAAGCCTTGCAGAGCTGGAGCCAGCGTGAATGTGGTAGCGTTCGCCAGCAGATCGGGTTGTCCAAAGAACTGGTGGGCCGGTTGGATGTGGCTGAGGAGATTCGACAACTTTTTCCTTAGGAGAGATGGCTCAGATTGGCACTCAAGAGGAGGTTGTTAGGTCTTTGTTCCTTTGAACGGACCATTGCGCGCCAAAGGTCGCGTATCAGGTGGTTGCACGAAGGGGCGCAAACACCCACTACTTTCATCTGCATGCAAACCCGAGTAGGCGTCGTAATTACATCGCAAGTCTAAGGGTGGCGGATGCTTGGGTACACTCTCGGTAGAGCTAGAGGAGACCTTCTATGATCATTTCGTGAATATCATGGGAACACCGATGGCGTGAACATTCTTTGGACTTGAGCTACCTTGATATGGCTACCCATGATTTAAGGGCTTTAGATCTTGACTTCAGAGGTTGAGGTTTGGGAAGTGATTGAGTGCATGCCCGCAGAGAAGGTGCCGAGGCCTGACGATTTCTCTGGTTTGTTCTATCAGTGTTGTTGGTCGATCATCAAGCCAAATTTAATGGCGGCATTTCATGCCGTTGGTCGCCTAGCTGGGAAGAGTTTTTACATGCTCAACAAAGCTCTGCTAACTCTTCTTCCCAAAAAGCAAGCACCACAGGAAGCGCAAGACTACCGGCCTATTAGCCTCCTTCATAGCTTTGCCAAGATTTTCTCTAAAGTTCTTGCTCGAAGGTTGTCCCTGGAACTACCAAAGCAAGTGGCTTCCAACTAGTCTGCTTTCACCAAAGGTCGCTCTATTCAAGATAATTTCTTCTTAGTCAGACACTCAGCACGTTTGCTGCATCAGATTAAGCAATCGTCTTTTCTATTCAAATTAGATATTGCTCAAGCTTTCGACTCCCTATCTTGGCCTTTTCTGTTGGAGGTTCTGCGGCATAAAGGGTTTGGCCCAAGGTGGTGTTCGTGGCTCAGTATTATGTTTATGTCTTCCTCCACTAGAATTCGGTCAATGGGTAGCACAGGAAGGCCGGTTTAGCATGGTCGTGGGTTGCATCAAGGGACCCTCTTTCTCCGATGTTGTTCATCATTGCCATGGATGCTCTCAACAGTTTGATCCTCCTTCTTGAAAAAAGCTTTGCTCGGCCGATTGGAGGGCGTCGTGGTCTACCTCGTCGGCTCTCTTTGTATCTCGGATGATCGGGTCTATTCTTAGCACCGATGGCGAAGATCTTTTAGCCATCAAGGAAATTCTAAAACTTTTGGTGAGGCTTGAACTGCGTACCAACATGTACAAGAGCTCCTTCTCTCTATCGGATGCAATGATCAATGACCCCGGCTCGTCAAAGATTATTTGCAATGTAACATCGCTATTTTTCCTTGTAAATATCTTGGCTTGCCTCTTTCCTTCTGGAAGCCATCACGTGTGGATTTTCAACATTTAGTGGATAAGGTCGCTAACCGTCTGCAAGCATGGCAAGCCAGGTTGCTTTCTCAAGGGGGTCGCTTGATTCTGGTTAAGGCAGTGTTGTCAGCCATGGCAGTTTATAATTTCATGGCCCTGGACCCTCCGCGATTGGTCATCAAAGAAATTGATAAGATCGTCGAGGCGTTTCTTTGGAAAGGATCGCAACATGTTTGAGAGGTAATTGCTTGGTGGCATGGTCGGTAGTTTGTCGTCCCTTACACTTGGGAGGTCTTGGTGTGCACAACTTATGTGTGTTAGGGCAAGCCATCACGCATCCGCCGCAATTCTTTGCGAGAGAACGTGGGATGCTCGCCCTCTGGGAAGGTTGCATTTCTAGCCTAACCAAGAGGAGCATGATTTGTTTTAGGCCTCCATCATGGTCAAAGTGGGCAATGGTGAGAACACGTTGTTTTGGGAGGACCGGCGGTGAGCGGTTGCTCAATTCAAGGTTTCGCGCCGTCGATCGTCCAGATGGTCTCTCCTTTGATTCGGAGGAAGAGAACAGTGGATCAGGCCCTTAGCAATGATGATTGGATTTTGGACATCCAGGGTCAGCCAGGCTCCCAAGTGGTTGAGGAGGTTATGCAGCTGGGGAATAGGTTGCAGCAAAGTCGTCTTACTCAGGATGAGGTCGATTCAGTTTGCTGGCGTTGGGAATCCTCAGGTCACTACTCTGCTAAGTCGGCTTATGGGGCTTTCTTCACAGGTTCGACAAATTTTCCTTGTGCTGAGGCCATCTGGAAAGCTAGGGCGCCTCTAAAATGCAAAGTCTTCATGTGGCTGGCTATTAGGAGGCGGTGTTGGACAGCGGATCGCCTGAGGCATCGTGGTCTGCAAAATCAGGGGGTTTGCGGCTTTTGTAGGCTCCATGAAGAGACCATCGACCACCTTACGGTTGGTTCTTGCGGTCATTCGCAAGTTTGGGCTCGCTTTATAATTCAAACCGGTTCTCGGTGTTTAGTTCCTAGTGGACAACATAACCTTCAAGACTCTTGGTTGGTGCTCGGCTTTCTCAACCGAGGAGAAAAAAAACAGATGAGTGTATCATTCTCGTTTCTGGATGCTTTGGAAGGAGCGCAATCAAAGGATCTTCAACAACATGGCTAGTTCGAGTGATCGATTCTCGGCTTGCTCTCCAAGAGCTTCAACTTTGGCGTATGGCGATTCGCATCATCGAATCGATGACTTCGGAGGAGTAGTTGTTTTTGCTTTGTCGGTAGCCTCTTTTTTCGCTTCCTTCGACTTGTCTCTCGCTGCCTTCTTTGTCGTTTGGGGTTCTAGTTGGAAGTCGCTGGTGGATTGGCTTGTAACTAAAACTGCTGTGTTCTTTCCAGATCATCCAGTTTCTTCTTTATATTGAATGTTGTGCAAAGCTTTTGCACTTCCATTTAAAAAAAAATACCAAATTCAAATGTGGGCCCACCCCCAAATACTGGCGGTTTTTAAACCTACAGGGGGTCATGGTAAGGCTAGTGGCCGAGAGATCTATGGCTGAGAGATCTTTCATAGGTATGGGGTCACTAGGCTTTGTATGCGAGGTGCACACTTAGACATATATGAGCTATGATACATACATACATACATACATACATACATACATATATACATACATACATACATACACACACGTTATACATGTGGATCTGCTCCATAAGGTCTCCAAGAAATAGAATTTCCAATACATTTAGACATTGTGGAGTAAAATTTATTATGTTTTTATTTCCTGGGGTATAAGAAAGAGAATGGTGCATAAAACTTTCATGGTCCAAATAATAAAAATAGAAAAAGACATGTATTATGGGGGACCATCTTAGTTCAAAGCCAACTTAATATGGCCTAACCCAAGCCCGCCCTAAGCCCATTCTAGCCCAAGCCTAGCCTATACCCAAGCCCAGCCCAAATCACCAACTCAAGCCCACC
Organism: Phyllostachys edulis; assembly: GCA_036346405.1. NCBI lineage: Eukaryota > Viridiplantae > Streptophyta > Magnoliopsida > Poales > Poaceae > Phyllostachys > Phyllostachys edulis. The sequence goes on along the minus strand of JAYEVD010000306.1, from coordinate 5,123 downwards.
TTAAGCCCATCCAAGCCCAAGCGCAGCCTAAACCCAAGTCCAGCCCAGCCGAGCCCACCAACCCAAGCCCAAGCCTATCCTGCACCGGTATAGAGCTTAACCTAGCTTGGGAAATGTGTAACGGTTGGATGTGTATCATGTGGTCAATCGAACAGTTGACATTAAAATGATGATTTGGCGTAACGTGTGAGCTCAGTCTGTACTCATCTTTATATAAGAAGAAAGATTGGATGTGTATCGCGTGTTCGATCGAACGGTTGACATTAACTTGATGATGTGGGGTAATATGCGAGCTTGGTTTGTACTTAGCTTTTATAAGAAGGATTGGTGACTTACATTGTAGAAAAGGTCATGCATGAGTCCTGTAGCAAGAAAATTGTCACTGTAGCAACTACGTGTTAATAAGAGTATAACTGTTATCGACAATTGCTTTGGACTATAAATGATGTTGTTATACAAAAGTGGGTGTAAACTAGCAATTTCGTACATAGACACAGCATTATACCCTAATATATTTTTTGAAGTAAGTTATGTTCAATTTCCATTGGCCAGCACAATGATATTGGGGAAAATATTTTTGTTCATGATATTATAATGTTTCTTGTAAGATATTGCAACAAATTCAACACAATATTATTATTAGATGTTAACCCGTTTCAATGTTAAAATAATATTAAATTCGTCATAAGAAAGGTTGCAATCAATCATTTAAAATTCTCATGTTAAATTTAAATTATAAGTTATTGTAATATTTTCAGTGTATTCTCACTATTTTTACATGTTCATTTTAATTTTGGTTATAATAATTTATTTTTATCATATATCGTGGGTCCTTTTTCATAGAGGATGCTAAATTTCTTCGTATTACAGGATTTCTATGCCGTCTGGTTCTTCCACTTCAAATCTCGCAAGTTCAGGTAGTTTAATTCTGTTCTCACTAACGGTCCAACTTTTTTGGGTTCCAATATCTTTCTCCTATATATCTAAAGCTAAAACCGATCGAGCTCATCCTTTGCACAGCATCCATGTCCGACAGGTGAATTAGTTAGTTAACATTACGAGAGAACGTTGAGAGAAGGAAAACAAATACTTACCACATCCCAGGTTGTTATCTGCGCATTACATATTTAAATTAACCTTTATTTCTCTCCCTATCCATTTTATCATTTCCTAGGGTCCAAAATGCTTCCAGCATTTCTCGTTTTGAGAATGATGTGATTTATTTATTTTTCCTCATGTTCTTGTGTCACAATCTTACTTACAAAAGTAACAAATCTACAAATCCCCGTTGCCATGTTTTGTCCTTAGCAGTCACTATGCCACACCATGCCATGCATTGCACCTCTAACAAGTAGTTTCTATATGAGGCATGCGCAAAAAACATATTGAAAGCGCCTATTTTTAGTCTTAGCAGAGGGCCGCTGAAATGTTTAATACGACCCTGACAGCATAATCAAATCAATGCGAACCATGCAATTGAAAAAGTGATATACACCCAACTATTGAAGTAATTTCATATCCTAAACATATTTGAGTTGGTATGGAGCTGGAGTTTGAATTTTTTTTATAGAAAAATCCTCTGATTTATATTAATAACTCATAGATAATGTACACACGTACCCATCTTTTATATTGAAGATTCTAGATGAACAGTATGTCACCATGAGATCCATGAGTCGATGAATATGTTAGACTTCTTTATCTTCCTCATCGAGACTTCAAATCTTGCAATGACATCATGATTGCCGATGATCATGGCAGCGGAAGGTAGATTATCGATGATCTCCATTGATGTGTAGGACCTACGTCTCATTAGTAGTGGTGTTCTTTGGAAGAAAATCAGAGGAGATTTATTCATACCCAACTTAGCCTGAAGTTGATCTCCCAGATAGGCATCACCATTGTTGTTCGGTGAGTCGGTTCGATTAAACCTATCACAGGTAAAGAAAATCTGACTAATAATTCACCGGATAAGAACAAACTAGAATAAATTGATCTTGGGAAAAAGAAGAAAGTAAAATAAAAAATATTACCTCTAAAAATAAACGGGTCCCCTACCCACTCAACACTGGCAAGAATGCTGGAGTATAGGGGAGAGGGGCCGGCGGTGGATCGATGGAGTTGTGGCTGGCGGCAACAATCTGTCACTTTGACGGCTAGGGTTCTTCTTGTCACTCTGGTCATAGCTGAGCTGGAGTTTGGATAAATTGGCCTAGAACCGGCATGGGCTAGGGATGGGTTGAGCTTGAAATGGATCGGGCCTAGCCGAGTTTGATTGTTTGAGCTTGGGCAGGCATTGTCGTAGCTACAAACTAGGCAAGAAAGAAAGAGGGACCCTAGACTTCCTATAGATCTGAAGGGGAGACCTGGAGATCCTCAAAGGTGGGAGGCGGTATTAAAGTATTAAAATGTATGTCTTTATTGCCTTGAAAAAGCCCTCTTATTACATGAGGAAATGACATATTTATAGTGTTACATCTAGTGTATAGGAGATTATAATTCCACCCTAAAAAGGTCATATGCTTTGATACGGTCATAAGTACTACAAAGCATTGGTTTGCATACCTAAATTGCAAACTAATGCTAGACCTCAAATTGGTGCTATTAGTGTTGTTTTGCAACAAAAAATAAAGCAAAAAGTTGTGAAGGCCAAGAGGATGGATGGGGAGGCCGGCCAAAGAGAGGGAACATGCTCTCGGGATAAAACCCTAGCGCATGCGGGCGGTCAATAAAATACAAAGAAGCCAAATTCAAACTCAATTCCGAAATCAATGCATTTTCAGTCTGAGAATCCGAAATGGATTTGGATTGGAGCAATTCCAATTCGGATCTTTTTTTAAAAGAGAAATTAATTTTGAAATTGCTTGTAATAGGATAGTTTAATTTATTTTCAGCAATTAGAGTAGTTTAAATTTTGAATTAAAGTAGGAGTTTGCAATAGGAGTTGATTTCGAACACTGTTCATGCGGTATTGTTCATCGAATCCGATTTCTGTTCACCGCGTTTTCTGTTCACCGAACCTATATATTTAAGGGTAGACCCCTAATTGTAAGCAAGTTGGAGTTGATGAAAATACTGAAAAGTCACATGTTTACGTGGCGCATAATAAGTACATGTATTTGGAAATTCTTCTAGAGAAAATGGGAGAAAGCTGTTGTGATTAATTCAGCATCGGTTTGCCTTTACTAATTTTCTTTGTTCTTGAGACCAATCTTACCAAAGTTCATAAAAACCATACTTAGCTGCTACTGAGGCGGATCTCTTGTAGCACACAAGGGTGCTCAGGACACCGGGTCCAAAAATTATTTTTCTTGGATATAATCATGTATATATAATGTGGACGCTCCTAACCCAATATGAGGGGACACCCCAAGCCACAGCCCAGCCGAATATGACCCATCTTGCCTCAGGGACTCCTAGTCATTTTCGTTCTGAATCCACCACTGGCTGCTTCCTCCAGGTTAGCTTTGCTCATTCAATTATGTTGCTCATTAACAATCTTGTTTGCAGCAGCAGCCACCACCACCATCAGCACCAGGCCCTCGGCGACCGGCGGTGCCAAAGCCGCGGAGCCGGAGGGGAGGATCCTCGAGGTGCCCAACCTCCGCATCTTCACGTTCGCCGAGCTCAAGGCCGCGACCAAGAACTTCAAGCCCGACACCGTCCTCGCCGAGGGTGGGTTCGGGCGGGTGTACAAGGGCTGGGTTGACGAGAAGACGATGTACCCCGCGCGCCCTGGCACCGGCATGGTCATCGCCGTCAAGAGGCTCAAGCCGGAGAGCATGCAGGGCCTGCAAGAGTGGCAGGTACGTACTCGCTAATTAACATCGCCGTCGAAGCCGATCGAGTTGTTACGTGTTAGACAACATATATAAAGGATAATAACACACACGATTCAGCACAGTTTATTTTTCGTCAAGCCGATCCAAAGATGCTGAAAGGATACAGTATATGAGCTTAAAAATGGGCTTATAGGTATCAATAGTTGTGGCCGTGGTTTAGCAGTTTAGCTTACACCAGATTCTGGTTCCATGACGCGTGTTCACGTGGCCAGACCATCGTTTTCAAATGTTCAGTCATGTAGCATATGAACTTCTTAATTCGCTGGCCTGACCCTGGACAATGCTGGGCCAGTTCCTTACGTGACATATAATAACCTTGTGCAAGTTGGTGCCGCCCTGGCCTGCGCTTTCTCGCAATCTCACTGAAACGTTCTGTTCCTACGCCCGTAATGGCCGTGTGTGATCGGCATGTACGCGCGGCGGAATTCTGCAGTCTGAGGTGAACTTTCTCGGGCGGCTGTCGCATCCCAACCTGGTGAGGCTGCTGGGGTATTGCTCGGAGGACAGGGAGCTCCTGCTCGTCTACGAGTTCATGGCCAGGGCAGCTTGACAAATCACCTCTTCACAAGTGAGTCCTGCAATAAGTTTTTTGTCTGGCTTTTCTAGCTTCCTGTCTGTTTCTTTGAAACTTCACTCGATTAATTGATTTGATAAAGATTGGGTTGACTTGTTGACAACGACGTTGAATTGCCTCTGGATATGATAGATGTAGGCCGGCGCATCACAAAAGTAAACCAAGCGAGATTACGAGTTTTTGGTTCATTTGGTCTGTTTTGGCGACCAAATAGCAAATCTAGCTTTCTCTCCGTGGTCCAGTTAGTGGTAGGTCGCTTGACCGCAGTCCCATTTTGGCGAGTCGCATTCATGATGGTTTTGTCGAGTATAGATGTTATTTTTTCATTTAGATTCGTATGGGTGCTAGTTTTACTATTTCATTTTTAAAAGAGGCTAAGTGTGAAAGAAAAAAAAAACAATACAGCCAACCAATAGTATAGTGATATGTGACTAAGCGGGGGTCTGGCCAAGAAAACCCCAGATTGCTGGGTCTACCGACCTGCCCAACACAGCCTTGTACAGTTAGTTTTATGGCCCGAACCATTACTGTGGGCCAGGCAGGCCTAACATGTCTGCGGGCTTTGTCAGGCCAAATTTAGAAAGAAAAAAACTTATAAATAAATTATTTTTATTCGTTTTACAAAAATAACTCATGTTTTTTTTCAACACAAATAACTCTCAGTAATTTCTATTCCAAAGAAAGTCTACTAATTTTTTAAATTAGTA